>CAUYQV010048255.1:0-15036 GCA_963574575.1 Galagoides demidoff
CCCCTCTCGCCTCTGTGTCTGGTGGTCTGGCTTGCGCCTGCGTTCCTTCCGCGCCCGTCGTGAGGGGGGGGGTGGGGTTGCTACCCTTGCGGGGGGGGGCGGGTGGGGGGGGGGGGGGGGGGGGGGGCCGCCCAAAGGGCGGTCCTGGAAGAAACTCAGAAGGCAGGGGAGGGGACAGTCTGCTGGGATGTGCCCGTGCTGGGACACCTGAGACGCTGTCCAGAGTTCTAGGGTCACATCCTGTAAGGAAACTGTCAGAGTCTCCTGAATTATTCCTGGGGCGGGCTGGGAAGAGCAGGGCAGAAAACCACAAACTAATTGGAGCTTTTGCCATTTTTCTTATTTCACTGAGATCATCATAGGCGGTTGGGGGTTGCTCCAGCTCTCTAACCAAACTTACAAGCCTTTGCTAAGTGTCAGCACCATGCAAAACCCTAAGACAAACCTAGCTCCTCCTAGGAACTCCAAACCTTGGACCAAGTCCCCAAAATTAATAGTGTGATGTCCGGCCTGGACGTTTTCCATAAGGACAAAATCAGCAAGCAGTCTCTGGCAAACAACAGGTGTGCAATAAAGCACTTACTCTGCTTAAATGGCAAGATGAGCAACAGGGATGGTGGGAGTCATTTGGGAAAGAAAGGGTGACAATTCTTGACCCCAGAGTGATGTTCACAAGTCCCTCTGGGGTAGCAGGCAAAACCTCAGACTTTTGGGCGGCGCCTGTGGCTCAGTGAGTAAGGTGCGGGCCCCATATACCAAGGGTGGAGGGTTCAAACCTGGCCCCGGCGGAACTGCAACCAAAAAATAGCCGGCCGTTGTAGCGGGCGCCTGTAGTCCCAGCTACTCGGGAGGCTGAGGCAAGAAAATCGCTTAAGCCCAGGAGTTGGAGGTTGTGAGCAATGTGACACCACGGCACTCTAACAAGGGTGATAAAGTGAGACTCTGTCTCTACAAAAAAAAAAAAAACCTCAGACTTTTGTGTCTCAAATGCTTTACATTTGACCACATCTGTGTATTATCATTTACATTTCTTTAAAAAAGGTATCTCAAATGAATACTTCAGAACACTACTTGAAATGTTAGTTATATTTTTCATCAACATTAAATAAAAAAATAGAAATAAAAACCTTTCCATCCATTTACCAACAAAGCACCTTACATGTATAGAGAAGCTTAGAAACTATGACTTTACCGGCCTGAGGAACTTATCTTCCATTAAAAAAGAATGTAGATAGGGAAATAGTTTATAACTGCATTGGTATAAAGATAAATAGAGAACATCCCAAAAGAAGCCCCTCAAAATTTTAAAACATATTTACAAAATGTTCCCTTTGTGCTGGCCATCTCTTTGTAAAATTTTGTAATGAATATTTTGTACATGAAGATACCTTTGGCTACAATTTCCCATTTTCCCTATGTATGGTGACTTTAGGGGCAGCTTTTTGGACTCTGTATTATTCTGGAACTAGATAGAGGTGATGGTTGCACAACATTGTCAAAGTACTAAGTGCCACTGAATCGTATACTTTTGAATGGTTGATTCTGCGTTATGTGAATTTCACCTCAATTTTTAAAATGGATGTATTAATATTACACATTAAAACATTTTCTGTCACCTAAAAGTTCATTTTTTCCCCCTGATTTTAAAAGAAATGGAAACATCACGGAAGTAGTAGAATGGTGAGTATTAGAGGCTGGCAGATGGGTAAGGGATACAGGAGAGAGCTGGTGAATCCCAGCACTTTGGGAGGCCAAGCAAGCTTGAGCCCAGGAGTTGGGGATTACAGTGAGATTACTGTGCCACAGTACACAGCCTGGGCAACACAGAGAGACCCAATCTCAAAAAGATAAAAATAAGTAAAAAATAAAATTATAGCGAGATAGGAGAAGTTCTGGTGTTCTGCTGTACTGTAGGGTGAACATATACCTGTGTAGCCAGGTGAGAGGATTTGGACCATTACAACACAAAGAATGGTAAATGTCTGAGGTAATGAATATGTTAATTGCCCTGATTTGATCATTACATGCTGTATACATGTATCAGATATCAAAATATCACTCTATAGCTCATAAATATGTACAATTTTTACATGCCAACTCAAAAATGAAAAGAATGAAAACACTTCTATGAATCCCTAATAGTATTGTGGGCTTTGGGCACTGGGCCTCCTTTCCTAAAGCCAGCCTGACCTCGTACACAAAAGGTAGCAGTGACCCTAATCCAGGCATCCTGAGAATCTGTTCGTCTTTCTAAATCCACTCTCAGACTCTCTCTCCCCCTTCAACCTGGCAAGTGGAAAGGGCAGCAGAAGAATGAAGGGTGGGAAGCGATGGATGAAGCATTTATTCTCCCAGGTCCCTCTGCCAGTCCACAGGTCCCTTGAGACAATCCTCTGGTATAACCACAGCTCTGCCTGGGTCCCATCCCTGTTCCCTCCCTCCTCGTAAGCGCCTATCTTTGCAAACTATCTTTAATTCTTTTCAGTTGAATGTACTATTTCTCCCCCAATACACCAAACTCATCTGACTCTTAGAAAAAAACTCTCTCTATGAACCAAAGGAAGACATTAAATATTATTTCCTGTACTGCACTCTTGTAACTATTTGGTTTGCCTGGGTTGTTCACACCTATAAAGAGTTTGTTCACTTCCCATAGCTATGACAGCGGTTCTCAACCTATGGGTCGCGACCCACAGGCACTGTATTAAAGGGCCACAGCATTAGGAAGGTTGAGAACCACCGTTCTAGGAGATCATAGCTCCCTGGTACCTCTCATCACTCCATCCCCTACCCCCAGGCTCACACCCAGCACCTGAGTCTATCCAGGGCTGGAGTCTCTTGGAGGTCTCAGTTGCACCAGTATGTAAGTGCCTGGACATTTTGTTTGCTTGTTTGTTTGTTTTTTGCTGCTACTGGCCAATCAGCTACTTTTCTGGGAACACCATCTTCCTTGCCCTCTCTGCTCCCCCCATATCCAAGGAATGGAGCATTTGCCTTGGCTTTTCAGGCTATGCTTCCTCCAAGTCTAAGCCCTGGTTCCCAATGTGAACCCATCCCCAGTTGGGATCCTGTTCCAAATAGAACAGTCTCTTAAAACCATGATGCTGTTCTCACCTTGGTGTGACAAAATCCCAGACAGGAAACATAAGCCTTCCCTCACCTCTGGAATATTATGTTCCTAGTCACCAAACAGTAGGAGGAAGTTACCTGTGGAACCAAGAGTGATCTCTCAGCTAAGATCTAGACTAAGGGAGTTTTCCTTACAAGATATATCATGACCTTCAGGCCAGATCTGGTCTCTGGGCTTGTTTTTGTAAATAAAGTTTTATTGGCATACAGCCATGCTTATTCATGATGTATTGTCTACACCTGCTTTTGAACTACAAAGGCTGAGTTGAGTGGTTGAAAGAGATTAATGAGCCCCAAAGCTGGAAATATCTACCATCTGGCTCTTTACTGAAAAAAATTGCCAACCCCCAGCCTACAGAAGAACCTATGGCACTTAGAACAGCATCTGGTGACCTCGAAATAGATGTCTACTGTGGTTGTTAAGAAGCAGAAACCCAACACACACATAATCAAGAACAGAAAAACTGCTATATTGGGAGAATGTTTTCCTATCAACTTTTCTCAGTTCTGTCTTGCATTATTTGTAAATACGTGCCATTGTGATCCATCCATTAAAAATAACATTAATTTTTTTAAAAATAGACTTTAAATGAGACCTACGTTCGGGCCTTTCTGGATCTCTCTTGGATTGGGGGGAATTCTCTCCTTACCCTGGGCTCTTTCCGTTCTAGTCTTTCTTGGTACTAGTCCCTGCCTCTCAGGCTTCTTGCCCTGGAAATGCTTCTAGCATCCCCAGTCCCTGCAGGGTGAAGAATTCAAGGACAGGTCTCCCGCCTGGTGTCCCTAACCACCAGACTTTGATGTGATGAGATTTGCCAGCTGCCCCTCAGAGCAATTGGGAAGAAAGGAAGGTGCAGTGAGCAAATTGAGAATTCTCTCTATACATTTTATCTCAATGCATTCTAGCTAGAGGAGTGAGTGAGGGGAAGGAAAGACAGCCTGGAGATCACCTACATCACACACACACAGGGGAACACACAACCTCTCATACCTCTGTGTGCGACTGACACACCCACAACCCTGCACAGACCCACAGTCACACAAACTGTTCAGAGATACAACCGCACATCCCCCTCCAGAAATGCAACTCCACGAATGCAGTCATACCACTCCTACACACGCACCCGCCACACTCATGTACACTTTCAGACACACCACCGCACACACACATTTACAGCCCCCTGTATATTTTCCCATCGTAAATGAAACTCCACACCTCAGCGACACTCATATAATTCCTACACACATACAAGCACACACAACTAAGAACACCAAATGCACAACTTCAGACATTCAAATTCATCCAGGTTGAAACATTCATCTTCACACAACTCTTCAGGAAGGCGATACCACTCATAAATCCAGTCCCAAACACACACACACACACTCCACACTCAGACTCCCTGCAGACTTAGACACACCTGGACTTGGTAGGGAAGGGAACCGAGTCCTGTAAACGGACGAGGCATCAGACGCAGCGGTGCCAACAGGTCCGTAAGCCGAGGCCACGAGATGGACAGGGAACTTAGGGCTAACTGAGGTGATAGGAAACTCACCAGGGTGACCGGGAGAAACGTGGCGGCGACAGTAAGGGGGAAGAAGCTGAGACAAAGAGCAGCTGAGAGGTGGGTGGACGTGGGCGCAGGGGACGCCCTACCCGTCTGACCCCAGAATGAGCCCAGCGCGCCTCAGATCGCTGCCTTTCCCGAATTTCAGGGCCCCAGCTCCAGGCGAGTCCCAGCGCAGAGTCCCCACTCACCAGCTTCGGGAGCGGCGGGGGCGGCCTGCCCGCGCCTCGGCCTGCGCGCTGCGTCCGGATGCAGGAGCCGGAGCCCGGCGAAGCGCACGGCCGAGGCCGCGGGGACGCGCCAGGGACCGGGCAGCTCTAGCAAGGGGACCAGACGGCGGAGGCACCGGCGCGGAGCCGGGATGCGCTGTGTGGCCTGCGGGATCCTGGCCGACCCAGCACTCACGTGGGTGTGCGGGCGCCCGGCGGCCGGGGGGAGGGGCGGGATCCCCTCCGGGATGCCCCCCGCCTCCCCGGCGCCCAGCCCAGGCTCCGCTGCAGCGCCTGAGAAGGGGGACCGCGCGTTCGGGGAGGGCGGTGGGCGGGGGTGAGTGGCCTCCAGCGCGCCCAGCCTCCGCCCCCTGTCGGAACCGCGCCTCCAAGCCCCCGCCCGCACCGCCTCCCGAGTCTTTGGAGACCGCAGCGTCCCCCCGGGAGCGCCGGGACCAGGCCGTGGCACCACTGGGCCTGCACCTCACATCCTCGGTGGAGTTCTGGGGACTGCACGGACGCAAGCATGCGGTTGACAACAGCCATAGTGAGGGCTCCGCTCCCCCACACCTCCTTTTGGGAGCAGCTACCAGCCTTGGCCACCTGGCTGCTGTGTGCCTCTGGGCCATTCCCTGTCCCTCTCTGAGCCTCTTCCTCTAAACAAGGGAGATGACTTGGCCGACCCTATAGAAATTAAAGCTGAGAAAATTAAAGAGGATGAGCGTGAAAAAACGCTCCGTGCAGCATGGAGCATTGGGCAAATGGGAAATGAATAATTGCTGTTCGTACAAGTATTGTAATTAATATTATTCTTTGCTATCTTCAGACTACACCAGGCATTGTCAATCACTTTTTCCTCTCTAATGGTACTGAGTAGGTTGCTTCCAACATCTTCCATCTCTCCTGAAAGCTAAAGCCATTTTAAAACCTGACGGAAAAGCCTGGCGTGTAACAACTCTGTACACAACCAGCTGTTATTGTTATTGTTGTTGTTTTTGAATAATTATTTGTGGCAGACTCCTAAACTAGGGAGTCTCTTTTATTTGTATTTAATCCACACGCTCTTATGAAGTAATCACTTCCTCTATTTGCAGATGAGAGAACAGAGAGGTTCAGTAACTTGCCCAACTTCACACAGCGAGGAGGCAGCTGCCCCAATTGTGACTCTATACAAACAGCCCTTGCTCTGCTCTTTGACAACAACTCCTAGAGAGGTGATTATCAAACTTAGCTGTGTCTTAAGATTCACTAAGAGAGTTCTTAAAACTCCCGATACCTGAGCCACACCCTAGACCATGGACATCAATGTACCTAGGAGTAGGACCCAGACATCGGTACATTTTAATGCTCTCCAAGTAATTCCAATGTATGGCAACAGTTGAACCCTTGCTCTAGATGTCAGGGTCCCTTGGGGGACACCAGGAAACCCTCCTTGCAACTGCCTCACACCTGCTTCAGTCACTGGCTATGCTTGGATGATTCCACATCCTTCTCTAGCCTATAGCTGCCCCTGAGCTCCTAACATTTCCAGTCATCCACAGCACACATATTTACTGTGCAGCAGGGGGGCTATTGGCTGGAGATTCAGGAGGGAAAATGACAGCCTTCTTGCTCTACTACACAAAAGAATAAGTAAATAACAACAGTTCTCAAACCAGGGGGGAGAGGATTTAGAAACCCTTTGCACTCTTTTTTCTTTTTCTTTTCCTCTCTTTTTCTTTTTTGAGACAGGGTCTGGTTCTGTCTCCTAGGCTGGTGGAGTTCATGCAGTGGCCTCATCGTAGCTTACAGCAACCTCACACTCCTGGGTTCATGTTATCCCCCTGCCTCTGCCTTCCAAGTAGCTGGGACTACATATGTGCACCACCATGCCTGGCTAATTTCCTTTTGTTGTTGTTGTTGTTGTTGTTGAGATGGGCTCTCATTATTAACTCACACTGGTCTCAGACTCCTACCCTCAAGCAATCCTCCTGCCTTGGCCTCCCAAAGTGCTGGGATTACAGGCATTAGCCACTATGCCTGGGATTCTTTACACTCTTAAAAATAAGGAAAAATAAAAAATATATATATATAACTCAGATCTAACCATGAGAAAAACAGCAGAAAAAATTCAATAGAGCAGCACCCCTGCAATCTACCCAACCAGTCTTCTCCAAAACTGTCAAATCATCAAAACAAGGAAAATCTCAGAAACTATCAGAGCCAAGAAGAGCCAAACAGAGATGTGATGACTAAATCTAATGTGGGATCCTGGAGCAGGGACAGGAAAAGGATTTAAGAAAAAAAACTGAGAAACTCTGAATAGAGTAAGGGATTTGTTAATAAGAATGTACCTATATCAATAATATTTAATGTGTCAATATAATAATGTGTCACTATTATACTGTGATAATTGTACAAATATATCATATGAGGATGAGGAAAGATAGTAATAATAGGTGAAACTAAGTCAGGTGGGTACATGGGATCCCTCTGGATTACTGTCTTTTCAATATTCCTATAAATGTAAAACTGTTCTCAGAAACTGTGCCTTAATTTAAAAAATTGTGGAGGTCCCTAAAGAGTTTTTCATTATGTGAGTTGAGAAACTGAAACTGACAAAGGTTTAAAATATTCATTCATTTTGGCCAGATGTGATAGCTCATGCCTATAATCCTAGCACTCGGGGGGCCAAGGCAGGTGGATTGCTTGAGCTCAAGAGTTTAAGACCAGCCTGAGCAAGAATGAGATTCCCTTCGCAAATGAAAATAAAAAAATTAGCCAGGTGAGGTGGTACATGCCTTTAGTGCCAGCTACTTGGGAGGCTAAGGCCAGAGGATCGCTTGAGCCTAGGAGTTCGAGGTTGCTGTAAGCTATGATGCCATGGCACTCAACCCAGTGTGATGGTGTGAGATTTTGTCTCAGAAAATAAATTATTTATTTATTCTAACATAACAAGAAGAAACTCATTATCCATTTACATTCAAGAATCTATTTTTATTATTCAAAGTTAGGAAAAAATCAATGAAAAAAAGAGCATTGCTTTATGCTTTTTCAAATTGCCTTAATGTCTCGCTTAACGTTTTCTTAAAAAAGAAAACAGAATTTTTATACACTGGATCTTCATTACTCATGGATTCTGTACTTCACCCACTTGCTCAAAAGTGTTTGCAACCCCAAAATCAGCTTTCACCCAAATCTAGCTTTCACAGTCATTCTGGAACGCTTACAGAGGAATGGAAAACTTAAACTGCCCCAAACATGCTCCTGAGAAGGTGGCCCTCTCCCTTCTTTTGCTCAGCTCATGCTGTGAACAAGTAACATTTTTGTGGTCTATGCAGTACCAAGTTTTTCTAACTTTTGTGCTTTTTGTTGATTTTGTTGTTGTCCCCCAGGAATCATGCGGAACTGCTGCCTGGTGACTGTAAGCCCCTGAAGGCTGTGTTGTGCCTCACAGAAACAACATATATGTTAGATAAGCTTCCCTCAGGCCTGCATTATATGGTACTGTTGGCCCAGAGCTCAATGTTAATGAATAAACAATACTAAATAAGGCATCTTTAAACAGAAAAACACACATAAAACAAGGTTATATATTTATCAATAGATGAAAATGTTGCCAGGCTCACACCTGTAATCCTAGCACTCTGGGAGGCTGAGGCAGGTGGATTGCTTGAGCCTCAGGAGTTTAAGACCAGCCTGAACAAAAGCAAGACCTCATCTCTACTAAAATAGGAGGGCATTGTGGTGGGTGCCTATAGTCCCAGCTACTCAGGAGGCTGAGGTAAGTGGAATTCTTTGAGCCCAAGAGTTTGAAGTTGCTGAGAGTTATGATGCCATAACATTCTATCCAGGGTAACAGAGTGAGACTCTGTCTCAAACAAAAAAATAATAATAATAAATAAAGAAAGAATATATGTATATATATAGAGAGAGAATATATATAGTTAATATATATTGTGTGCCTAGATAAAAGAATATATATATATATAGTCTATATGTGTGTGTGTCTATATATATAGACAAAAATGTTATGACCAGGGGCTCACAGAAATCTAACTGTGCACTTTCTCCTAAAACCAATGATTCCGTACTTGCTCATTCAGTGTTTGCAGCAACTATATAGAGCCTAACTACTGTGCATGATAAGAATTATCTATATGTGCTTCCTCACTAAATCTGTCATGGTGTATTATTTTGGTTAAAATACCTGAAGAAAATTCAGCCTCTCACAGATAGGTAGTTGGAAAGGGAAAAGTACTTTAATCAGCTTTTCCATTAACTGTGGCTATTCTCAGAGACTACAATGAAATCTTACACATTTTAATTTCTTAAAGAATCTGAAACTCTCTGGGGGTGGGACACAACTACAATAGAGACTCTACCTAATAAATGCAAACATTGTGACCTAAATGTTTGTATCCTCACATTAATCTGAAATTTTAAAAAAAATTTTTTAAAGGAATCTGATACTCTGCCAGTGAACTTTTTGTACACTAAACATTTTAGTGTTACAACTGAACATTTTGTAACACTAAAATCCATTAAGCTCATTTCTTACACATGCATGATTTTGAAACATCATGCATTAGTCATTTGAAAAATACTGGTTCGCTAAATTACGCAAATTTAGTATGTTACTTTCAAATAGTAACACATTTCATTATTCAATAGCAAAAGGCCACATTTGTTAATATCACCACCAATTTCATCAAAAGTCTTTAAGTGCTGGAAATCCATTCAAATTATAACAGTGAATATAAGTTTTTTAAAATTCTAATTTTTGCTCAAAAGTTCAAATTTTATCATTGACAATAATAATAATGACTGTCCTTTATTTTCCTTAAGGCACATGCATTTCTTTCAGTTTTGCAAAACTGTCTGCTAAATATCTGTGTCAGAATAACCAAAGTTTATTGGTCTAAAAATAGTATTCCATGAAAAAAAGTGACTAGTTAAGCTTGTAATTCAAACAATCACACTATTGGGTTTTTTCCTGGAGACAGCTACCACAGTACTTCAATGGGTAGCAAAATGTTTATGTGTACTTCCCATTTCGTCACACAGAATCCTAAAAAGACATGAACTCAAGAGTTGAGATTTAAAAAAATAATTTTATTACTTTTTCAAGTACATGCTAAAATAAAACTTTTTCTTTTTAGCTGTGTGTAGCAATGAGGAATATAATGACTGCTGGTACAGCCTGATTCATGCGTAGAAGCTAGACATTGTTCTGCATCCTCAGTGCATAGATTAACACAGTGAAAAAGGCATATAATATCACAGTATTATTACAATAGTTTTGACCTCACAGACTCCCAAAAGGGTCTCAGGGACACTATGTCCTGGGGATTTGCAGACCACATTTTCCAAACCATTGTCAGATGGTAATAAGACCTATGGAAAAATAATCAGGAAGATAATATATAGAGGATGAGGAGAAAGTCAGTCTTTATTGTGCCATGAGTGAAGACCTAAGTTTGAAGGTGATACCTAAGCAAAGACCCAAAGCAGATGAGGGAGTGGCAATGAGGATAATTAGAACAATTCAGGCAGGGGGAACAGCAAATGCAGAGGCTCTGAGCACAACGTGCCTCTGGAGTCTCAAAAACAATTGAGGGGAGTGTGGTCTCCATATGTTCCACAAGCACCTCAAACTCAAATTGTCCCCAACTAGAAAGCCTCTGGGAAGCAATTCATGGAACCTGTCTGGCCCCAGGCAGAGTCTGCCATTTAGATTTTGTGTTTGTTTTTGCTTTTTAATTATACTAAGGACACTTAAGATCTACCTTCTTCTTGATGAATGTTTAAGTGTGCAATAAAGTATTAACTATAAGCACAATGTTATATAGCAGATCCCTAGAACTTACTCATCTTGCATAACTAAAACTCTGTGAGTTAAATAAACCTGTCCATCCTCCTTCCCCAGCCCAGCCCCTGACAACCACCATTCTACTCTGTATCTGTGGGTTTGACAATCTTGTGTCCCTCTTATCAGGGGAACCAAGTGGTATTTGTCCTTCTATGACTGGCTTCTTTCACTTAGCATAATGTTCTGCAGGTCCATCCATACAGTAGCATATAGCAGAATTTCCTTCCTTTTTAAGACGAAATGAGATTTCCTTATATGTACAAAAAGAAATCCTAAAGGCTCAACCAAAAAATAACTGTTAGAACTAATAAATGGATACAATAAAGTTGCTGGATACAAAAATTAGTTGCATTTCTATACAGTAACGATGAACTATCCATAAAGGAAATTAAGACTCTCATTTACTAGCATTAAAAAGAATAAAATACTTGGGAATTAACATGAACGACTCATACACTGAAAAATACAAAGCATCAGTGAAAGAAATTAAAGAAGGCAAAAATAAATGGAAGAGCATCCCATGTTCACAGATTTGAATACTTAATAATGTTAAAATGTCTATACTACCCAAAGCAATCTACAGGTTCACTATATTCCCTATCAAAATTCCAATGACATTGTTTTATAAAAATAGAGAAAAATCCTAATATTTATTTATAACTAAAAAAGATCCTAAATAGCTAAGCAATCTTGTGAAGGAAGGAAAAAGCTGGAGGTGTCCTGCTTCCTGGTTTCAAAATGTATTATAAAGGTATAATACTTAAAACAGTATGGCAGAGCCAGGCATAGTGACTCCACCTACAGTCCTAGAACTCTGAGAGGCTGAGGCAGGAGGATCACTTGAGTTCAGGAGTTCAAGACTAGCCTGAGCAACAGTGAGACTCCCATCTCTACCAAAAAATATATATATATAGAAAAATTAGCCAGGTGTGGTAGTGAGTGCCCGCAGTTTCACCTACTTGGAAGGCAGAGGCAGGAGGATCATGTGAGCCAGGAGTTAGAGGCTACAGGGAGCTATGATGACACCACTACACTCTAGCCCAGACATCAACATGGCACTGGTATAAAAACAGACACATAGACGAATGAAATAAAATGCATATCCAGAAATAAACCCAAACACATACAGTCAACTGATCTTTGACAAGGGCGCCAAGAACACACAATGGAAAATGCAGAGTCTCGTCAGCAAATGGTACTGGGAAAACTGGATATCCACATGCAAAAAAGCCGGACTGTTTTGGAGCCGGGTGACTCAAACTATTCTCATGACACCAATCCCTTTCATGTATTAAACATCTTTCCCATGCCAGAGGCTTCCCAGGGAGTCTACAGACACATTTTAATGGTACAGACACCTGGTTTGGGATACCTGCATTTGAACTCTACTCCTCCCTCTATAAGCTTAGAGCAGGTTCTTCAAGCCTGTTTTATCTATAAAATGGAAGTAACAAGAAAACTCCCATATGGTTGTAGCAGGGTTAAATGAAGCACATGTGAAAGGCTCAATGAAAGTCAGCTTCTGTGATTCCCCAGGACTTGGAGGAGGGTGAGGCACTAGCTGTGAGTGCAGAATGCACGGGGGAAGCACTTACTCACCCGGCTCCATGTAGATAAACCTCAACAACATTATTCTCAGAACACAATTTTAAAATGGGCAAAGGAACTCAATAGATACTTCTCAAAATAAGTGACATACAAATGGCAAACAGGTTCATGAAAAAATGCTCAGTATCACTAATCACCAAGGAAAGACAACTTAAAAACAATAAGATATCGCCTCAACCTTTCAGCAGAGCTATTATCAAAAAGACAGAAGATAAGTGTAGTGGGGATGTAGAGAAAAGGAAATTCTTGAGCACCGTTGGTGGGAATGTAAATTGGTAAAGTCAATAATGGAAGCTGTATGGAGGTTCTTGGAAAACCAATTAGAACTACCATATGATCCTGTTATCCCACTACTTGGTATATACCTGAAGGAAGTGAAATCAGTCCTTCAAAGAGATGTCTGCACCCCCAAGCGCATTATGCAACAGCCAAGATATGGAAGAAACTCAAATGTCCATCAGATGAATGCATAAAGAAAATGTGACATATACATATATACAGTGGAATATTATGCAGCCATGAGAACATGTGACAATGTGGGAGAGAGAGAGAACATTATGGGAAGTGAAATAAGCCAGGCATGAAAAGAGATGACTTTGCTTATGTGTAGAATCTAAAAAGGCAGGACTCATAGAGAGTAGAACAGTGGTCACCAGGGGCTGAGGTGGGGAGTCAGGGTATTGGGGAGATGTGGGTCAAAGAATACAAAATTTCAGTTACATAGGAAGAATAAGTTCAAGATATCTGTTGTACAACATGGTGACTACAGTTAATGATAACATTATATTCTTGACAAATGCTAAGAAAGTGTTTTAAGTGTTCTCACCACAAAAATGACAACTCTGCAAGGCAATGCAGATGTTAATTAGCTGGGTTCCACAGTGTATATATACTTCAAAATAGCACGTTACGCATGGTAAAGCTATACAATTTAAGTAAAATTTTAAAGTAAAAAATGTTTAAAACACACCTAAAATAAATCATTATGCTGAATGAAAGAAGCCAGACACACATAGTATATGATTCTATTTGTATAAAATATCCAAAATAGGTAAATCCACAGAGACAGAAAGCAGATTGTGGCTGCCAGGGGCTGAGGAAGGAGGGAGTGGGAAGTGACTGTGAATGGGGACGGGGTTTCCTTCAGGGTGAGGAAAACAGTTCCCCTCTAGATAGAGGTGGTGGTTGAGCGAAACCAAGAACTGTACTCGAAAATGGTTAACTTTATGTGATATGGATTTCACCTGAACAAAAACAGACGGGAATACAAAAAACCTCAGTATCTAAGAGAAATAATGTTTCAAGGCAATATTTTTTAAATCAAAATGAACGTCTAAAAATCCACAATGAGCAAATATCAACATATTCAAGACAGGATCAAAATTCCTAATTTTTTCCCCTCTTGCTTCAGGCTTCCATATGGTTCAGTTCTATACTCTTACTGATTCTGCGTTGAACATATTGATCTTTTGTTTGCTGTGGATTTTTTTGCATTAATTTTGTGGATTTTTTAAATGATTGACACTGGAATATTATTTACCTTAATTGACAAGGTTTTTTTATTTGGAGGTTTTTTTGTTTGTTTGTTTGTTTGGGGAGAGGTGTTGGTACTCTTACATTTTGAACCATGGGAAAGTTCCTCACCCTCACCCTGGCCCTATAAGTCTCTGGTTCTCTCAACAGTAAAGGCCACTGGCTTCTTTGCACAGATGGAGAGGAGGCTCAAAGAGGTTAAGCAGCAGCCCAGGGTTAATAAATAGTGGGGCCAGGCTTGAAGCCTTCATGTGTCTGGCTCAAACCTACAGCCTCTTCAGGTCCACTCTGACCA
Source organism: Galagoides demidoff (assembly GCA_963574575.1). NCBI lineage: Eukaryota > Metazoa > Chordata > Mammalia > Primates > Galagidae > Galagoides > Galagoides demidoff. Next base: position 14,194 of record CAUYQV010048255.1, read on the forward strand.
GAGGCTCCATCCCTGGCCCCCATGTTAGGAGGGCAGGATAGCTCAGATGGAGCAACCCCACGTCATCCCAGATGACTGCCCTGGCTGCAAGATGGAACCTGAAACAGAGGAATTGAGGCTAATTCCTCTGTGGGAAACTCTTCCTATTAATTAATTAGGGCAGACCTGGCCTGCGGCATCCCCGCAGCCCCCAGAGTCATTAAGAGAGAGGGGGGTCTCATTATCAGCTGTCAGCTTCCCCTCCATTTCCAGGGCCCCGCAGGGAGCAGAGGAGAGAGGAGGAGGGCCAGGCCTCCCTCTCCTGATCCTCTCCCTCTTTTACTACCAGAATGGCCTGGTATGCAAGTACAGTGTCCCAAACCACAAGTAGAATTTTAGGAGAGAAAAAGGGGGGAAAGTCAGAGATGAGGGATTAAGTACCCTCCCTCTCAAGTTCAGTCTGTATTTATATTTATATAAAATATCCAGAACAGGTAAATCCATAAAGACAGAAATCAGATTAGTGTTTGCCAAGGGCTGGAGGGAGGAGGGGGATGGGGAGTGACTGCTAATAGATGCAGGGTTTTCCTTTCCGGGACATGAATATGTTCTTGAACTAGATAATGATGACGGTTGTGAATGTACTAAATGCCACTGAATCATAGACTTTCAAATGGCCAATTTTATGTGATCTGTATTTTATAATTTTAAAAAATTAGTCTCATTGGTGGGACCACACCTACGGTGCATCTTACAAGGGTACATGTGAAATTTACTAGGTGTAGAATATAAATGTCTTAACACAATAACTAAGAAAATGCCGATCCCATGTTGGCATCAATGTACACAGAAATCAATTAATAA
>CAUYQV010048256.1:0-23927 GCA_963574575.1 Galagoides demidoff
TGTGGTCCCAGCTACTTGGGAGGCGGAGGCAGGAGACTCGCTTGAGCCCAGGAGTTGGAGGTTGCTATGAGCTGTGATGCCATGGCACTCTACCCAGGGGGATAGCTTGAGGCTCCGTCTCAAAAAAAAAAAAAAAAGACCCTGGGCTGGAGAGTTGAGGGAGCTTTGTTGAGCCCTAAGGATTTTGACCATTTCTTCTGCATCAATCCTAGAGCTGCAGGCAGATTTCTAACTGCATGTCTATTGGCATATTCCCCGTGACTAGGGACGAATGCTCCCATCAGCCACTGGTGTCCCCTGGGAGGGAGGGACACTGTCGTTGTGAGGGAGGAGAGTGAGAGCAGTCATGGGATGGCCCAGCAGGTGAGAGCTTTCTGTGTGTGAGCTGTCTGTGCAGCATGGGCCTGCCCAGTGATGCAGAGGCCTACACCCCAGGGTATTCAGTATGGAGTCATTCGTAGAGAGTTTGTCCAGCACACAATCAAACCAAGGGTCATAATCTCATAGGCTTTCTAAAATCCATCTATGTGGCATTTTGGGTGCATTACCTGTTGACATAAAGCCAACACCTCTTTACTCTGACTCCCTGTCCTATCCTGGTTACATCCATTAGTCCAATAATCTAGGGATGGAGCCAGTCCTAGGGACCACTGATTTCTACCCATCTCAAGGAGCTGGGGCAAGTTAAAACATGGAGATAGGAGCATCTGATGGGTGACCAACCAAACCTGAGAAGCAGTTAAGGACAAAGGAAAATCCAAGTGGGTGGTCACATTAGGGACTCTAAAAAGTCAGTGACAGGATCATAGCTGGCAGATGTCTGTCTTAGCTGGGTTTGGGAAGATGCTGGCAAATGCAACAATGATGAAGATTTCCCGGTTGCAGTGAGACAGTTTCACTTCTGTGCTGGCAGAAGTTGCCATGTGACAAAGGAAGGAGGGCCAAGGGATAGAAGGGGGGCCAAATTCACAGTTCCAAAAGATGGCCGCAGACCCATTCACTTATTCCCCCACCACTTATTCATTGGGACTTTCTCTGAATCAGGTACTGGGCTACATGCTAGTGAGAAAGAAAGTCCCCTACCTTGGAGTGACCATGTGCCATATGTTAAACTATAGATATGTGGACTCACATATTTATTTCACTAAGTTTTTTTTTTTTTTTTTTGAGACAGAGTCTCACTCATTCACCCTGGGGTTGAGTGCCGGGGTGTCATAGCTCACAGCAACCTCGGACTCTTGGGCTCAAGAGTGCTGGTGCCCCAGCGTGTCAGTACAGGCATGCCGCGGCTCTGAGGTGAGCGTGGCAGTGGGTACAGCCCCTCGGCCAGAGCCGTAGCTTATGTGCAGCTGTGAGAACCTGGCCTCAGGGTCTCCCCTGTCTGCAAGATGACACTAACAAATGTCGTTAGAACAGCACATACAGAAGGCCACTGGGCCAACGGGGCCTGCACTTTACATGCATTGTATATAAATGGGACCATGAGGTGGAACTTATATCATTCCCACTTTTCTCTTTTCAGTTTTTAAAAAACTTTATTTAATTTAAAAATATTAATTAAAGGGGTACAAGTTCCTTTGGGCATCTTCTATGATGCCTACATCAGGGCTTCTGGTGTCCCCATTGCCAGAATTGTGCTCATTGTACCAAACAGGTAAGGTTTGGGTCATTGTTTGTTTTTTAGATAGAGTCTCCCTCTGTCACCCTGGCTAGAGTGCCATAGCGTCATAGCTCACAGCAACCTCAAACTCCTGGGCTCAAGCAATTCTCTCAGCTCGGTCTCCCGAGTAGATGGGACTACAGGCACAACACTCAACTAGTTTTTCTATTTTTGGTAGACAAGATCTCAGTCTTGCTCAGGCTGGTCTTGAATTTCTGAGCTAGAGGATTCTCTTGCCTCTGCCTCCCAGAATGCTGGGATTACAGGCGCGAGCCACTGTGCTCGGCCAGTAGGTAAGTTTTTACCCCACCCTCCCCACCCCCATCACTCATGTCCTTATCCCATTTTATTAATAGGCAAACGGAGGCCCAGAGAATCAGGAGCTCTGCCCACAGACCTGGAGCTGTGAAATGCCCTCATGGGACACAGCCCTTGCCTCCGTAACCTGGGGCCTGTGCTTCTGGGCTCTCCCCAACACGGCGAGAGGTGGTGCTGCTAGGTGGGGGCAGGACAGAGGGGCTGTGCCAAGCAGGGGCTGGAGGCTGCCAATGAGGCCCCACAACTGGAATTCAGTGGGCTCTGCCTTGCCACCAGGTCTTCACTAGCTCAGGAGGCTGTAGGACACTCAGCCAGATGGGCAAAGTTCAGGTGAAATAAGACCTCTGATGCCCACCCCTGCAGCAGGGGCCTCAGGGCACCCGCAGCCTGAGACCTTCAGCAGACACCATGAGCTGGGTCTCAGTGACCTGCGGGCTCTGCATTGTCAGGACTCTGCTGAAATAAGGAGCTCCAGTGTAGACCACGGAGTCTGTCTACCTGTCACCCAAGCCAGTGAACAGAGAAGCAGAGGGGAGAGCAACAGCTTCACTTTTATTTACAGAAGAGCCAGCACTTCTGGTGAGCAGCAGGGATACCTCCCCAAAGAACTGCTCTGCCCTCCTCTCCCCCTGTTGCTTTTTAGTCTCACCCTCACAGTAAGTAACCACAATAATGTTATTAACCATCATAGTGCACATTAAACAGACTCCCCCTCATCAGTTACAAAGTCACACAACATCCTCCTATCTTAAAGTATTCTATCTTCAAAGCCTTTTTTCTCTAGACTAGATTTATAGTCAGTCAACACTTCCCTGGGTGCATAGCCTACCCTGCGTCCTTGACCAGTACAGTGGAGTCCAGTTCCCTAACTTATCTCTGACAGTAGCCTTGGAAGGGAATAAACAACCTCCATATGTCAGCAGTGGCTCATCTGACCTTGTTATGGCCTGGCCAGGAGCAGCTTGCAGGAAATGGCCATTCAGGTTAACAGTGGCTGGTAATACCCCCTGAGCTCGTGGGCGGGTGCCAACAGGACTGACCCATGTCTCCCACAGCCCCAGGGGCATGCCACAAGCCCTGCAGGCACACGCCTGAGAGAACACTGCTGCCAGAACACAGCAGTCACCTGCCAGACATGCCGCTGGGAGACACCGTCCTTACAACGTTCACCTGAGGACTGCTCTCAGGGGCTCCCAGGACCCAGGGGAGCTGCTGATGATCACAGCCAAGGCTCCGCGTGGACGCCCAGCACTTACAGCCGTGTCGCCTTCCAGCCGTGCCCAGTGAGGCTTGGTGTCATCACTGTGAACAAGATGCGTATCTACTTCTCCTAAGAGATTGGGTGTCCTTGAGAAGATGAGGCAGTGGCCTTTGATCCAAAATACTGTTCATGTCAAGTAGTAATTTTGAAGGGAGTCTCTGAAAAGCAGAGAGCAGCCCTGAGGGAAATGGTTAGAAATTAACAAAATGAAGCATAGGGGCAGAGAAGATAAATGGGAATGAATTTATCTAAAGTCAGATGAACCACGGGGCAAAGGGCACCAGGGCTGACTGAAAAGGGGCTTGCTGTGACTAAGCAGTTTGTTTTCTGGCCTGCTGTCCACCCCATGGGGAGCAGGAAAGATGTAGAGATTAGGTAAGACTGTCACCCTGGGTAAAGGTAGTTTTAAGGTATATAAGTGTAGGAAGACGGGGATGGTGGAGAGAAAGAACATCTGAACACCAAGATACGGAAGAAGAGCTATATTTCAGCCGGCAGACTGGAGTCCAAAAATGGCCACACTCCCCAGCTAGCTCTGCCTTTTCCCAATTATCTCCAATCAAGGGCTCTGTGTCCATGGGTACCCGTCTCACTGGTCAGTTCGAATCAAACGGGAGAAGGTGGGCTCGGGCTTTCACAGAAGTTGAAGCGAGTGTTAGTTTCCAGGTCCCAGGAGGTTAAGTTTCTACAGATCCCTAAGAGCTGAGTCACCACTGGGAGGCCTTTGTAGGTACCTCCGTGAAAAGACATTTTTTTTGGAGACAGAGTCTCAAGCTGTCGACCTGGGTAGAGTGCTACGGTGTCACAGCTCACAGCAACCTCTAACTCCTGGGCTTAAGCGATTCTCTTGCCTCAGCCTTCCAAGTAGCTGGGACTACAGACACCCACCGCAACGCCCGGCTATTTTTTAGTTAGGGTTGTCATTGTTTGGCGCACCCGGACTGGATTCGAACCCACCAGCTCTGGAGTATGTAGCTGGCGCCTTAGCCGCTTAAGCTATGGGCGCAGAGTCCTGTGAAAAGACTTTTGTTCTCTCACACCTAACTTTTCCCAGGTATTCTCTCTCATAAGTGATAGAGTCAAATGGAGGGACCTGCCCAAATAGAACCCACTGGCTTAGGAAGAAATGAATGCGTAGAATGTGCCACCCAGAAAAAAGGGAATGTGCCAATCTCAACCCTTCCAACCCTTTAAATCTCCATCTACCTTAACTCATGTGCTGACTTCTTCTCAAACTCAGCTCACCTGCGCCCGGTAGGAAACAACTGCTGCTGCCCACACAGACAAAAAAAAAAAAAGACGAGGCAGGGAAGAACTTGCTCCATTGCTCACGACCTAGAATTCTCCACCCGTCCTTGCAGCAGGTACTGGGACCGGTGCAGCCGGAAGGACCAACCCAGGGCCTGGGAGATGGTGCCAGCACAGCTCTCTGCCATGGGGATGCGGCTGGAGCTGGCCTGGTCACCACAGAAGATTCCAGAAGGAGAAAGGCTGGTCCCTGTGGCAGGAGGATGAAGGCATTCATGAGTCAGCCATCAGTTTTGGGAGCAAGAACCCCATTCCTGGGATCTAGACACGTGGACGCCTTGCAGTTCCAGAACAGTCAGGGGAACAGGATGACCCACATGGGGGGCCATGAGCAAAGGGGGTGTCCCCACCAAGGCCAGCGTTCAGGGCACTCATCCTCCTGGCCTGGGCCGGTCACAGCAGCAAGTCTGCATAGGAGACCTCTGGGGATAGCCACCACTCTCAGCCACCACTCTGGCCTCTTCTCTGTCTATATGGGTTTAGGTTTCACCCAGGAACCAGCATTCTAGCGGCAAGTAACCCAACATCTATGGAACTTTGCTATGGGGCTTGGAATCTAGTTTCTGCAAAGAGAAACTAAAAATACCTTTAAAATCACCCATCACACCAGGCATTTGCATGGAGAATGCCTCCTTCAGGAAGGTAATTAGCTTTTTATTGAGTTTTACTAAACACACGAATAGTTGTGCCATGCTCCAAGCCAGCTGTGAGCACTTTGTAGGCACCTGCTGGCCCCTCTGAGGCAGGGCTCTTATGAGCTCCATTCTGAGGACAGATGCTGGGCCCAGGGTGGAGGAAGCAGCTTTCACTGGGAAGCCCAGACGCCTGTCCCTGCTGCTGGGGAAGACACTCACCACCATCCCAGGCAAGCTTCTCTGAGCTGAGGCGAACAGGGCAAGGGCTGGAGGGCTGCTGGCAGGAGATGAAAATAACAGCAAAGGTTATTTTAGGTTAACTAGCAGGCATGGCAGGGCCCCCCCGAACCTGAACAGCATCTAGCAACGGTGTCCCTGCCACCCCCTCAGTGCACCCCCTACATTGCACCTCCCCCCTTCAAAGAGCACAGGAGACCGACTGAGGACATTTTAGGAAACCAGAAAGAGAGGGAAATGCCTGACCACAGCACAGGGCTCTGTCCCCCTTCACAGGCTGTGCTTCCCATGCTGAGTTAGCTGCTGTGTGACCCCGCAGTTTCCAGCCCCCTGGCCTCTGCATCCGTCCTCCCACCACATCCTCCACAGAAGTGAAGAGGACCAGCCCCTCCTCCTATGGCCAGTCAGGTGCTCCCAGGACCCAGATGCAGGAGGGGGAGGTGAAAAGCAGGGGTGACAGGACACTGGGCAGCCTTCCTGGGGTCCCAGGCCTCATGCTTGTCTCCCTGCGGGTCAGAGGCCTCCCTTCAGTGTTCCTGTTGTCCTTTCCATGAACCATTCCTCATGATATTGGCTCCTAGATGCCTGTGTTCTGGCACCAGCACACAACCTAGTAGTCTGCTCCAGAGAGCTCTCTGAGGGCAGGGCCAGCACCCTTCCCTGGGTGCTCGGGGCTAGCAACAGAAGACGGCAGCTGGGTGGCATAATCACATGATCTGGAAGGATGTGGCCAGATGCTTCACCTGTGAGCACCAAGGCAAGACAAGCAGGGTCCCTGGGACCCTGTTGCTGGCACAATCTCCTTCCTGCCAGCTCTCCCCAGCTGTCCCTTGGACCTGGCCTCCAAGTCCAGGAAGGTGTCTGCAGTCAGGGGCAGGGGCAGAAAGTGCAGATGGCACTTTAAGCCTTGACTTGCTCTGGTTCCCAAGGATGGGGTTGTGTCATCCGCCCACGTGTGGGGATAGTGGTCAGGACCAATCAAGGGGACAGCGATGTGCTGACCCAGTTGTAATGAGCCAGTCTGCCACATTTACAGTCCTCACTTCATTGGGGATCTGTTCTGAAAATGTGTGGTTTTCAGCTTTTCTCCTCCGACCTTTCTGAGGCTACTTCAACCTTTCATCCCAAGGGCTCATACTTCTGTCTCCATTTCACACAAACACGTAGATCTGAAAAGTGAGGTCAGTCACCCAGGGGGCTGTGAGCGGCCATGGGCAGGGCAGGGGCTGAGGCTGCCTGTCGCTCCCCACGCCCTGGTATCTGGAGCACGGAAAAGCAGACACACACCCTACACAGAACTCAGTCCCAGAGAAGCCCTGCTTCTGGTTAGAAAAACACACATCTCTGCACTGTTTCCAATCTTGCTAGAACTGTGGACACGAGGCTGGGCCTAAGAGGAGGGAACTTGAAGGCCGAGCCCCACCCCCGCCTGGTGTAACCAGCGGATATCTGCCCGGATGACCACAGTGTGGTGACGACACTGTGCACTCAGAACCCAGACAGATCAAAGGGTTCAGTGGAAACTGCTCAGCTCCACACAGGCCTGCTTCTATTTGGGGAAGGACTTTCTGAGTATAGAAGGAAAGGCTTGATAAATTTGAGGATAAAAATGTCAACTTTATGCAAAAATGAATTTAAAAGTACTTGAGAAACTAAAAAAAAATGACAAAGGGGAATCACATTTATTAATAATACAGGAGTATTATTAGCAGTAGGAGTAATTGTTAAAGTTGTCATGTGGGAAAAATAATAGGAAATAGTGACTTCTAGTGCATAGCGGTAAAACATGGACCCTTTATATTAAAATATCCAGAAGCCCAGGATATTTATATGCCTTCTTGTTGGTTTATCTTGTTTATAATCATAAACAAAATTGTTGGGAGGTGACAAGCTCCAGGTAAACTGCAGATGGCCACGGATTCTTCTAGAAAGCCATGAGCTAATATGTGCCCAGAGCTTTAAACGGTTCCTAGCCTTTGACCTAGTCATCGCAGTTTGAGAAACTGAAAAGAAATAATCCAAGATGGCACTCATATATATGTCTACAGTATTTATAACAGAAAAAAGTAGACGGGGCACAGGAAAAACACAGCAGGCAGCCATTGTCCCGCCATGGACCCCGTGAAGCAGAGCCTATGACAAGGACTGCAGGGGGTGGGGGAGGAATATTTGAGCCCAGGACATGGGGACGAAGGGAGCCAAGGCAAGGGGCTGGATTGCACCTGGGCCTTAAGAAGTCCTGGAATTCCTCCCTCAACCCTCCCCTCAGACAGGGGCTGCTTCCTGGGGTGGGCCAGGCTGGTAGGCCACCTGCATCTGCCTTGCAAGGACAGCCATACAGCCAGAGGTGGGCCCTGTGGAGGGGGCACTGAAAGCAAGCCCCATTGGAAAAGACCGGCTTCCCAAGATCCTGACAAAGTGCTCAGGACCTGCCTTTAGGCCCAGAGAGACCCCAGTCACCAGCTGACCACTGCTCACCCTACAGCCTCCCCTTCCTACAGAAGGCAGATCTAGTGCTGCACTTCCCAGCTCAGAAACCAGAATGGCCCAAATCCCGAGTGCCGTCCCACTCACCCCACCAGATGCCCTAACCCCCACCTGCCCAGCTGCCCCTACTCTGAGCTCCAGCTGCGCCACCCCTCCCTGCCTATGTGTGCCCAGCCCCGGGGCTCATCCTCCTTCTGAAGCCTTCCAAGGGCCCAGGTCTGGGGTCACCCTCAGCTGTAGTCTGTATCTGGCTGCTCTCACCAGGCACTCACAGCAGGGTGTGTGTGCTAGCTATCTTTTTCTGTCACCTGCTAGGCTTCAAGCTCCAGGGAATGGAGACGGTGACTCTGGTTCACCAACAGCCAATACATGAACGTGTGGAATGGGTGGGTTTTGTGAAAGAGAAGAGAGGTGTGGGGGAGGCTGCTCCTTAACGCTTGGGGTACCTATATTGGTTGACTTTGTCATAAGTACACAATATTCCTTTAGAAATTTAAATTAGTGCAATTTGTTAAAAAGAGCTCTGAACCAGTAACCCTGAAAGGCACACACTTGCAGTCACTGGTCTGCTAGCACTACTGTGACAATGGGCATGCCAGGCTGACAGAGGCAGCCGCTCCCCCTGCTGTACAGATAAAAGTTGAATGGTGGGAATCGAGATGTTGTCATCATGCCTGGGCCCCTGGGATTGAGGGCAGCCACAGCCTACTGAGCATGGGAAGAGTGGAGCCCCTTGCAAATTCTCACACTGGTCATGCATCTCACTGAACCCTCCAACTCCAACCCTGAGCTGGCTGCTGGAGGCACAGGCTGCCAAGACCTCACAGCCAGTGGGATACCTACTGAGGGCAGAAGGTGCTGGCCACTAGAGCCTGTGCCCGGGCTGGGTGGGCCCCCACCTCCCTGCTGGGGACTGGCTTAGGTGGGCTGGGTGGTTCCACAAAAGTCCCTTTTAATGACCTCTCATCCCCAGAGAAACTGCTGGTGTGCCCCTAAGGAGCCCCAGGCCCTGGGAGTTAGATTCAGAGGACACCTGCATGTGGCCAAAGTCAGTGACCCTTTTCCACCCATAATTAGCATCGGCAGAACAGCTGTGCCCATGCTCACATTTGGTTCCTGTTCCCCAGACACACACACTCAACTCCCATGCATGGCCACTGCCAGACACTCAAAGTGCCCAGGTGACTGGTCCTTGTGACCAAGAACCACCTGGCTCTCAGTGGAAGAAGCATCCGGTCTCATCAAGAGGCAAGACCCAGCCAGCTGCTACCAGAGCATGCTGCTTAGAAGGCTCTTTAATCCCTTGAGCCAGAGCATGTGTGAGGGCAGCTGCAGTGGGTGCTGCCAGCCTTCCCTGCTGCAAGATGCCACCAGTCTGAGATTGCACTCCTCATGTGCCAAGGCTGAGGAAGAGCTCCAGCTTTGTTAGGAAGGTGGCCCTGACAAATGCCTAGGTCAGACGGGATCCCCGCCAGGCCTAGCCAGCTCCAGGGCTACAGAAAGTGAGGGAGCCCCATGCACATGTCCCTCCCGAGGAAGAAGGCATGTCAGGCAGAGAGAGAGAGGCCAGGAGGGGAGGCAGTAGGGGGTCTCACACATGGGAACCCCACAATGTCCCCCTGAGGAAATGTCAGTGAAGGCTGCTCTGTTCACAGGTGCTTGTCTGCAAGGTCCCCCAAGGAGGGGGCGGGGGGCGGGCTGTTTCCCAGCTGGCCGGAGCCTAGCCCGTGGCCTTTCCGATGCTCTCCAAGTCCAGAGTGGAGTGGAGCTTGTAGGACCTGAGATTCTGGTGGCCATCAGAGCTTCAGCCTGGAAGGGAACCCTCAGGGCCCTGGCGCTCTTCAGCAGCTGCACAAGCTGGAGGTGTCCACACAGTACACTGGGGGTGACCTCCCATGTAGGCAGCTGCCCTGCCCCTACACTCCAGATGGGGAGCCCCTCCAGAGGGTTTCCCCCAGTCAGTGGTCTTGGAACCAATTCACAGCAGCACATCTGAGTGCTGGGCAAGGCGGAGGCAAGTGAGTGTCTGCTCCTTGGGGCTCCCAGCCGCCTGAAATGGTGAAGCACAACCCCAGGTTCTCAGGAGGGTCAAGCCTTGGAAAGCAGGTAAAGATGAAGGTCCACAGCAAAGTATGGACTTTCAGAGGGCCTTTGGCATTGTTCGCTGTGGCCATCTAACTGCACTAGCCTCTGGAGGCCAGCAGGTCGCCAGCTCTGGGCAGCAATCAGAATGGGGCACCCTGGACAGCAGCCAGAACTGTGAGGGGATGCCCCACCACGTCTCCTGGAATCCTTCCGTAGGCAGGGCCCAGAGAGGACTGGCTGTGTGTAGGGCCACAGGCAGGTCAGCGCATGACGAGTCACTGCTCCAGACTCCTCATCCTGCAGGTCTTAGGCATGGCTGGGGCCAACCCCCACTACCTACAGAGGTAGGCACACCAGATGCTGAGGGCCAGCAGCCCCCAGCTGGTGCTATGGCTGGCTGTGCTGTTGCAGAGATCCGTGTTGCAGCAGGAGGCCCTTGAGAAAGGCAGGCTCTCTTGCAAGCTAGGGCAGGTGTAAGCACATGATTTTATAACAATTGTTTGGTGGCCTGGGGGACCTGGAAAACACAGGGCAGAAGGCTATTTATTGAGACCTGTGAAATTCACTCCCGTCCCCCTCAGAAATCCCTGCCTGACTCTCTCATGGTTCTCCCATCAAGACACACAGCAAGAGACCTCGGTCAGGGTTCGGCCTGTGCCCAGCATCATTGCTTAGTGTGTGAAGAGGGTCAAGACAGCCTGTGACCAGAATCAGGGCTCAGCCTATGCCCAGGGTCTAGGCTCTTGTCCACTGCCTCACTTTTCTCCCTCTTTCTTTCTGAGCAGACTTTACCTTCCTTTCAGGGAGGTCAATTAAATTATAATTTATAATAATTTAATTATAACAATTTAAGCTGGGTGCTTCCTGTGTGTGACACTGTGGAATGGCTTATGGAATAGCTCGTCACTCTTAGGATGAAGGCAGTGGTACCTTGTCATTTTGGAGGGAGGAGATGAAGGGCCAGGCAATCACAGCATTTGCTTGAAGTGCCAGAGGTGGGATCTCCCCAGCCCCCTGTGATCTCCCAGCTGCTTCCTGCCCACTGGCTAAGGACCAGGTGCCAGGTCTATGTGTCCCACCCAGTGCCACCCCCACCCGCCTGCCCCAGAGGGGAGACACTCACTGTTCCACATGGTCAGGCAGTAGCGGGTGTGGTTTTGGCAAGATGTGGGCTGCAGACAATTTCCTGTGGCAGTGCACCGATGACACCTCATTGCCTGGGCTGGGGGGGACACAGCTAGTGGTCAGAGACCAAGCCTCAGTCCCTGCCTCAGCCACACCTCAACCTCACAGGTGTGGACCCTATTGTCTGGAAAGCACCAGCTCGCCAAGCCCTCCACCCATCCTCTGCCCTTGTGGTCACCCATGCTCCATGTGGGGAAGTTACTCAGACTCACAGTCTGGCACTGCTGTCTGGGAAGGACGCAAGAATGCATGGGGCACAGTGCCCTGTTTAGGAAACCAAGGCTCTGAGGCCATCGGACAGTGCCTGGTCCCCACCTCCCTCATAGCATCCCTGGCCCAACAGAGGATGGGGGGTACCCTACTCAGGACTGCACAAAATCAGCAGCAAACCCAACAGAGCCTCTGGGTGACTAAGGAAGGCAGAAAGGTGCAGGCAGCTTGGGGGTGGGGAGCAGAGCTGGGTGTACCTGCTATGGACCTCTGGCAGTACTGCCCCTCTGTGCCCAGGCTTCCCCAGTAGAGGCCCAGCCAGCTAGGCCAGGCCAAACTTTCCAGAGGTTAGTCAGGTCCCAGGCAACCCAGAGAAAGGATGCCTGTTGGCTCACCTGGCCATGCCAGCAGAAGCAGAGCCAACAGCCAAGGCAGATGGGTCCTCATCATGGGGTGGGGCGGGCAGGCAGCAGGCATCTCATTCAGAGCTCTAGGCATCAGTCCTGGACCAGCGCAGCTTTTATAGGACTCTTCCTGCTGCGTCTGGGGTGGGGCTCTTAATCCCTCACTCACTCCAGCCTCAGTCCATCCAAACACATGTTGTCATCTGAGGCGTGGCTGGAGCAGTAAACAATTCTGGGGTGGGTCCCTCCCCCTGTGGCACCTGGCTGGCCAGGCCAGGCACTCTGAGCCCTGGAGAGCCCCTAGCCTCCCTCCACCAGCCCCACTCACCCATCCACTGCCCTACCCAGGGTCAGCAATCTGCTCTCTGCTGCTGCATCATCCAGGGTGTCTTGTCTGCTCGGAACAACGCCTTGACAAATGCCACAGGCTCAAGGCAGGAATCTGGGGAACACGATCCGGCCTGTAACACAGGTCATGTGCATGTGGTTAGTGTGGGCATGGCAGATGCTGGCTTCCTGTCCAGAAAGTGAGGCATCCTGGTGGTCAAGAAGGCCACGGTCTAGGCTAGCAGGGCTCTGGTTCCATCACACAAATAAATATTCAGGAACACAAAGTGCCAGGCACGTGGCCTTTCTTCCCAACCACAAGGATTCTGAGTGTGAGTTTTGGTCCCCATCTTATATAGATGAAGAAATTGAGGGCCCAGGGGGGAGATGTGGCTGCAGAAAGCCCTGGGAGAGACTGCCCCCTGCAGAGTGGGGCTCAGCCCCGCAGTCTTCAAGGGGTCCTTCTGGACAGGTGTGGGGCAGGCTTCCCTTGGTGCTGTGGGCTTATGTCTCACTCTCTCTTTCCATAGGGACAGTTGCCACCCCCTGAGGCCCCACCCTATGGTGCATCAGTGACCTCACCTGGCCTGTCTCGAGGTAACACCCAGGTGGGGATTCCTAGGAACAGCCCGGGAGAACCCTGGCAGATATGACTGCAACCCACCCAGACCTTGACCTGTGGCAGGCACAGTGGTTCCTTGAACCAAGGGCTGCTCCTCCATGCCCTGACTGCCTTTGCAGGACCAAGGGAGGTGAGGGGCAGCTGTGCTCTGAGCAGGCCACACTCACTGTTCTGAATCCTTGCAGCCACCGCAGGGCAGGTGCCCTGATGCTGGGGCTCCCTGGACACCTTTGGGTGGGTAAGAGGGAGGGGTGCAGGCTTCAGCCCACCTGGGAACAGCACATTGTGATAAGGGAGGCAGTGACACCCTGACTAGTCCTGATGACTAGTCCCTGATGACTAGTCCCTGATGATGCATCCCCAGGGAGCTCTGTTTGTTGTCTTTTTGTCACTAAGTTGCTCTCTCTAGGAAGCCCCACAGGGGAATGGGAAGTTCTTAGGCAGGGTAAGCAGGAAAACACCCCCCAAAGATGTCCCACATCCTACTCCCAGAAGCTGTGGATTAGCTGCTCATGTGGCAAAGGGGCCTTTGCAGATGGGACTGAGTCAAGCAGAGATGGAGGAAGGTCGTGGGGTGTCGAGATGGGCCCCAAATATAATTACAGAATCTTTATAAGTGGAGGCAAGAGCAAGGAGGAAGGGACATCTTTGCAGATGGAGGAATGGGCCACAAGCCAGGGAAACTGCTGGACTTGAAGCTGGGAAGAGCAGAGGAGTAGATTCTCCCCTGAAGCCTACAGAAGGCACACACCTCTCTGACCCCTTGATTTTAGCTCCTGAGACCAGGATTGGACTCCTGACCCCAGGACTGTAAGGTAATAACTCTGTGCTGTTTAAAGCCATCACCCTTTAAGTCACATGTTATACTAGCTTGGGACACTAGGCCATCAGGCCTCCGCTTCAGCTGAGATGACCCAGTGAGAAAGGGGCCCACATCTGAGTGTCTCCCCGGGAAAGACAGCTCGTATCCTGATGAAGTAGAGACCAAGTGGCGGGGCACGGGGTACCACTTAAAGGACAACTGAGCCCTGATCCAAAGGGCACGACCCTGCGGTGTCCAGAGGCCCTCCTGCTCCAAGATTTCCAGGACAGCACCCGCTCCCAGAGGCCTGCACTGTCACTGCCCTGGGACATGCACTCTCTGCTCAGGCCCGTGGGCAGGCCTGCTTGCTTGCCTTTTGCTCCTGGTGCTGAGATTTGCCCATTAGGCTCTGTGATCTCTTTCCTGTGGTGCTGGATTTAGCTGACAATCCCTCCTGGCTCCCTTGGTCTCTGAACACTGTGGCCTGGGGCAGCTAGCGGAGGTATCACCAGGGAGGCAACACTGGAACGCAGTGCTTTTTTTTTTTTTAATAAAATGTTTTTTATTGTGATAAAATGCTTACAACATCAAATTTACCATCTTAGTCATTTTTAAGTTTACAGTCCCTTAGCACGAAGTTCACCTACATTGTGCAGCTGTTAGCACCATCCATCTCTAGAACTTTCTTCCAAACCAAAATTCTCTCTCCACAAAACAGTGAATGTCCACTCCCCACTCCCAGGCCCTGGCAACCTGCATTCTTCTTTCTGTCTCCATGAGTTTGACTACTCTAAGTCCCTCGTGTAAGTGGAATCCCACAAACCCATTATTGTCTTTTTGTAATGGGCTTATTTCCTTCAGCATAATATGCTCAAGGTTCATCCCTGTTGTACCAAGTGCCAGAGGAGTCGTTACTAGGCATGTAAATGTTTATAGTTGCTGTCTCTTCTTGCTGTAGTGAGCATTTTATGAATATGTAATGTCCCTTTCTGTCCCATGTAACCTTTTCTTAATTTAAGCCCATTTTGTTTTTAGTACAGCCACCCATGGCCCCTCTGGTTGCTGTTACTGGAATATCTTTACCTAACCCTTTTGCTTTTAGTCTATTTGTGTCTCTGGATCTGAACTGAGTTGCCTACAGGTGGCATATAGTTGTATCATGTTTTTTAATCCATTCTGTCAACCTCTGTCTTTCGATTGGAGACTTTAATCCATTTAAAGCTAAAGTAATGGCTCAGCGCCTGTGGCTCAAGTGGCTAAGGTGGCGGTTACGAATCCAGCCTGGGCCCGCCAAACAACAATGACAGCTGCAACCAAAAAATAGCCGGGCATTGTGGCGGGCGCCTGTGGTCCCAGCTGCTTGGGAGGCTGAGGTAGGAGAATCGCTTGAGCCCAGGAGTTGGAGGTTGCTGTGAGCTGTGATGTCACTGCACTCTACACAGGGGGACAGCTTGAGGCTCCTGTCTCAAAAAAAAAAAAAGTAAAGTAACCACTAAAAGAGGGAATTTACTCTGTCATTTAGCTCCTTATTTTCTTTACATCTTTTAGCTTTTCTGCTCCTCATTTCCTGCATTACTATCTTCTTTATCTTTAGTTGATTTTTTTGCAATGGCATTCATTTCCTTTTGAGTATGTTCTATAGTTTTTCTTGTGATTACCATGAGGATTACATTTAACATCCTAGAGTTATAACACTTTAACTTTATGTTCAGGTACCTGAAAATGTGTCTTTAGGGTTGAGGGGTGGGCAGAGTCTGAAAGAATTTAAAGCAGCAGGTTTTTTTTTTTTTAAGGCCTACATTGATAGGAATGGAGAATTTAGAGCAATTCTGGTGAGGGCCCAGAAGACTAGAGCTATAGGGAGAGCCTGATTCTCCACAGGGCTACTTCAGTGGCTGCAATGACCGCGCTGTTAGAGACAGGAGCAGTGGAGGCCTTTCTGCGGAGGCCCCAGGTAGAAATGAGAAACAAGGTGTAGGAAACTGGAGAAAAGGCCACCTGTCGTGACACATCCGCAGGGAACTTGCAGGACTGTGTCTGGACTCTGAGGAAGGCAGAACTTAAGAGCAATGTCTGGGACATTGGACAAGAAATCTCTAAGCCGTGGTGGCCCTGAGTCACTCCACGTGCCGTGAGTCACAGCCTCACCCAGGCTGGACTTTCTGACTCAGAACGTCAGTGGCCTACAGGCCCTGGCTTGACCCCACCCCACTTCCCAGGATCCCAGCCCACCGACTCAGGTGTGAGCCCACACCCAGAGGACTCTGGACCCTGGCTGTGCCACAGAAGACTCCGGATAGCTGAGTCTGTGTGTAGGGGAACAGCCAGGCAGTGGGGCTAGAGAGCTGGGCTGGTAGGATCAGCCCCATCCCCAAGATACAGGGGGCCTGTGGGGTGGGGAGTGAGCGCTGCAGACCACGGCTGCGGGGCCCACAGCCACAGTCCAGCAGGAGCTCAGCTTCTTGGGCCTAGCTGGGAAGCTGCTGGGAGCCACCACCCTCAGGCTCCTGCTACCCCAGCCCCTCACCTAGACTCCCCTGCCCTTCCCAGGCTCTAACCACTCCCACCCCACCCATAGCCCAGTCCCACTGCCTAGAAGTGAAGGGCAGCGCGGAGGCTCCAGCCAACCACTGTCCTAGCCCTGCTTCTGACGCTGGCTGCCTCTGTTTCCTCATTTGTGGGGACAAGTATATCTAGTTCCCCCGACAATTCTGAGGGACAGTGTGTTACCTGTAAAGCCCTGGAACAGCGCCGATTGTCAGCGCCACAGACATGCCTACTGTCCGGTCACCTGCCGCCCTTTTGGTGGCAAGGAGTCGCCTGTGGACTCCTCCAGCGGCTCTCTCCTGCTCGTCCTGCTGGACTCGGCCCTCCCCCGCCCCACTGGGCCCCTCCCCGCCCACCCCGGTCCCTCGGCTTCCCTTCCCCGGCCACCCTGCCGTCCTCCCACCCCACCCCGCAGCGGTGTCTGAGGATCGGTGCCTCCGGAGGTAGCAGCCACTGCGTCCACGTGTCCCTAACTGACACTTCTGGTGCCCCCGCACCACAGTTCGTGAGCGGATTGGGGCTCAGCTCACCGCCGCCCCCCACCCCCGTCCGGCCAGTGCGGCCTCGGCGGTCTCCCCCGCCCCTCGGCCCAGCTGCGGCGGGGACCACCTGGCCGCCCGCAGTCCCGAGACCCTGCCCTCCAACGGCCGCCTCCCCCGCGAACGACACACCCCCGCGCCCCGGGTCCGCGCTCAGGCCCCACCCGAGACCCGGCCCCCAGGCTCTGAAAGCTCTGCGGTCGCTCCGTAGGCGGGATTTTCTCCCCACTTAACAAGACAAGCTGATAGGGGCGAGGCCGGAGGCATTTCCCCGGAGTGTGCGGCCCCCAGTCTGCCGGGCCAGCACTCTCTCTCCAAGGCCCCTGTGCCGCCGCAGGTCACCCTGCTCCGGCTGTCGCTACCCGCAGCCTTTTCTGTCCTGGAACACAAAGGCTGTTCCGTGCGCTCGACGCAGCCGCGAGGCGCGCCCCGGGGTGGCGGCCGGCGCTGGGCGAGGGCGCCCTCCGGTGACCGGCCCGCGGAAGATTTCTCTCTCCTACTGAGGACAGTTGGGCTGTTTCCAGGTTGGGAATGGGCGCGCTTACGACGGTGTTAGCGTCTCCTGCTGAGCTGGGGCGGCGCGGCACAGCCCTCCTAAGGGGCTGTGTGTCCTCCAGGCCGCTCCTGGCTGCTCCCAGAAATAGGGCTGCCAGACAGCAGACGTGTAGACACACAGGATGCCCCATTAATTTTGCGTTTGTTTTAAATGGCATGAGACATACTTATACTAAAATATTATGCGGTGTCCATCTGATACTTCAACTTGCTGGCACCTGCGGAGGAGGCAGGGCTCCAGGAAGCCCTGGGGGCCCGTCCTTCAGAACCACCAAGGAAGGGGTTGCAGCCGCCTCTTGACCGAGAAGTCAGGTTCTCTCCGAATACACAGTCTCAACTCTGTCCTGGGTAGAGTGCCTTAGGGTAATAGCTCACAGCGACCTTACTCTCCAGGGCTCAAGCAATCCTCTTGCCTTAGATTTTCTATTTTTGATAGAAACAGAGCCTTGCTCTTGCTCAGGCTGTCTCAAACTCCTGAACTCAGGCAATCCACAGGTCTTGGCCTCCCAGAGTGCTGGGATCACAGGCCTGAGGCACCCGCACGGGCTGGGCAAGTTGGGTTCTAACACCGGCAGGACAGAAGCCTGGGGCTCAGCAGGTATTCTCAGCACCCCCAGGCTGTTCCACTGGGCCCAACCCCCACAGCCCCTTCTACACCAGTCTGTGCTGCAGGAGTGGGTCTAGGAGGGGTCCCAGGTAAACCATGGGTGACCTCAGGCCTTTGACCCAGAGAACACAGTACAGCAGAGGACGCCACAACAGAAGGGTCTTTCGGAAGGAGGCTTTAATGAGGCAAGGCTCATGACCTGATTAGGTTTTTAAAAGCCACATGGGCTGGGGACAGTGGCTCATACCTGTAATCCCAACACTTTGGGAGGCCAAAACAGGAGCATCATTTGAGGCCAGGAGTTAGTTTGAGACCAGACTGAGCAACATAGCAAGACCCTGCCTCTGTGGGGAGGGAAAAAAACCAGTTAACCTGGCATGATGCTGCGAACTGGAGGAAAGAGCATGGGCTGAGCCCAGGAGTTGTAGGCTGCAGTGATTGCACCACCTCACTCTACCTGGAATGAGATCTTGTCTCTCAAAGAAAAGAAAAAAAGAAAAATCTGTAGTTTTGGTGAAAAACAAAAGTAAAACAAAACAAAATCCACCATAGAAGAGGGTATTTCTTTTATGGGCCAATATCCCACAGAAGGAAACCCCACCCCTCGTCGGAGTACAGGGACCCTTCCTGTGAGCAGGGTCTCTGTCACCTGGGCCCTGACTAGAAAGCTCCCTGCCTGCAGGTCCCCACAGGTAAAAGGCCCTCCCTGCGCCTCTGACCAGAGACTCTGCCCACCTGCAGCCTCAGCCCCATGTGGGTAGTGCTGGCCGGAGGGCATCTGACCAGGAGGCCAGGGTGGGAACTTGCTGGATTCTCCCCAAAACTCCAAGAAGGAAGCTGCCCTCCCCCCACTGGAGCTGTGGGGATCTTTTTGGAAAGGAACCATATCTGAGAGCTCCAGAACATTCCAGAATCCAGCCACTATCCCTAGGGTGCTCCTTTGAGTTTTTACAGGTCTTCCAGGGAACAGAAGGTGAACTGTGGGGCAGCTAAAGGGGTGGTCTGCCGGTGGGATTGGGGACTGGCTGCCCCAGGGCTAACTGGTAGGGGGACATGGCGGCACAAGGGAGCCCCCCAGACAGTAGCCAGGCAACTACCAGCCTATAGTTGGCACCTACCTAGTCTGCTCTGTGACAGCCTCTCTGAGCACCCCAGGCCAGCACGGTGTGCCCTCTGCGTGGTGGGGAACAACAAAATGGGCAGCAAAGCAGAAAGGTCCAGTTTGTGGTGGGAGGGGCAGTGGACAGTCCATGAGGGCTCAGGGGTGACAGCCCAGGTGTGATCTTTGTGGAGATGGAGCAGCTCTACATATTAAGGGGGTAGTAGCTACACGGACTCCACACATGTAACTCAGTGACATGGAACTAGACATGGGCCGTGCCAGCATCAGCTCCCTGGCTGTTGTGTCCCCTGCAGAATGGAAGGTGTAACCACTGGGGCTGGAGGGGCTGTGGGACCTTTCTGGGCTACTCCCCAACTTCCTGTGATTCTGTACTTATGTAAAACAAGGTTGTTGGTTTTTTTTGAGACAGACCCTCAAGGTGTCACCCTGGGTAGAATGCCATGGCATCACAGCTCACAGCAACCTCCAATTCCTGGGCTCAAGTGGTTCTCTTGCCTCAGCCTCCCAAGTACCTGGGACTACAGGTGCCCACCACAATGCCCGGCTACTTTTTGGTTGTAGTTGTCATTGTTGTGTAGCAGGTCCAGGCTGGATTCGAACCCACCAGCTCTGGTGTATGTGGCTGGCCCCTTAGCTGCTTGAACTATAGGCGCTGAGCCAAAACAAGGTTTTTAAAGAGAAAACTTCAGAACGATTTGCTTTCTATTTTTCCTTGTTTCACCTTTTACAAACATTTAATGCATAATGTATCTTTCTTACACTTTCAAAAATTTCCCCTTCGCCTTGCTGGGGACATGCTCTGCTGTTTTAACCTTCTGTGGACACTGAGTCTCCTCATGGCGGGTCCGGCTTTTCGCCTCTTGTCCTTGGCCTGGCTCTCTCCAGGGTCGTCCACATCCTCAGGTTTTGCACAGAGTAGCTATTTTTGTTGACGTTGTGCTGCACGTATAACTTCTGTGTCACTGACGTCTGCTCTCACTTTTATTCGTTCCTTTCTTCTCTTTTTCTGGATTCAGTTTCCTTTTTTATCCCGTAACTTCCTGTGATGAATGCTTCATTAACGTTGAATCTATTTTTTAAAAAAATACATAAAGTTGAGTCTTACAGGGACCAAAGGAAAAGCTTCCTCTTTGCCCTCTGAAGGTTTGATGATAAATCAATCATGAAAAGTAGATGAATTATAGAAAAGGTATGCACTTTACCAACATGTACTCAGGGTGGGGAGACCACAGCGTGATTCCCTCCTCCCTGTAAGCTTCTATTCCATCCTGGCAGAAAGGTCCTGTGAGTGGGGAGATGAGGAATTCTGCTGCGGGGCCATAGCAGAGTATTAGGGAGATGAGTGGATCTGGGAAGGGAGGAGCATTCTCTGGAATTTGAAGGAGCCTGAGAAAGACCAGGTCTTCTGTGTTGGCCAGGCTGGTCTCCAGCTCCTGGCCTCCAGTGATCCTAGTGAAGGGGATCTCTGAAAGAAAAAGCAGGAAGTAGCCCTGATGGAAACAGTTTAAAAATTAACAGAGCACTGCTGGGCCTGGTGACTCACACCTGTACTCCTACCGCTCTGGGTGGGTGGACTGCCTGAGCTCATGAGATCCAGACCAGTCTGAGCAAAAAGCGAGACCCTCGCCTCTACTGAAAATAGAAAAACTGAGGCAAGAGAATCACTTGAGCCCAAGAGTTGGAGGTTGCTGTGAGCTATGATGTCACAGTACTCTACACCAGGTAACAGCTTGAGACGTCTTAAAAAAAATTATAGCATAAGATTTAGAGCTGACAAGCAAAACACTCCTAGTATTTCAATAAAGAAAAGGACTTAGATCTAAGAATGGAGACGAACCACAGGTTAGATGGCACCAGCACTGACCACCCTCTACAAAAAATAATTAAAATATAAAGTAAAAAGTAAGTGAGAATGTTATGATAGAAGTTAAACATAGGTGTAACTTATAGGATACATAAGAAGTAAAAGTGTGTTCAAAAAGTAGCGAGCCGCTTCCGCCACCCTCTGCTGTTAAACTGTGTGGAGCTTTTGTCTTTCAATAAACTCTAAGTGTCTGAATGTAGCGCATCTTCTATTTCTTCCTGGTTGTTCTGTCGGCTCAGAAAGAGGCTCCAGTTGAGAGACTCTGGCCTAGGTAGCCCCCAGTGTGTCTCAAAAGGTGCCCCTTGGAAGGCAGGTGGCCGGCCGCCTACAGGGTGGCACCCGCCCTCGCCGGGGCCTATCCCGGGTGCCCTGTTGGAGTGTTACTTGTTTGTTGGCGGTGTGTCTTTCAATTCTGCATCTGACCTCGCTGAGAACCCGGGGTTTAAAAAGTTCCAGCACGCTTTCACTCCCACCTCAGCCTTTGAGTGTTGTGATCGCAGGCGTGAGCCACGGCTCTCGGCCTACTTTGTCTATTTTTGAGTATGAATCAGGGCATGGAAAGGAGGAATCCATCAGATGGATTCTCCACAGGTCCCTCTGCTGCCTGCGTGGGAAGGCCCGGCCTGAGATTTCTCCCTGGGGGAGGCTGATCCTCCCAGGAGGGGGAATTGTGGTCAGGAGGTGAGAAAGTGTGAAGGATGCACTTGTGTGTTTTTAGCGGGGAACTGTTTGCCTTAGAGGGAGTGAGAGCCCTCTGGGACCCCACCTATACTTTCTCAAATAAAGCCAAGACTGCAGGAGCGCATCTTGCCCCGAGGATAATTGTTGTTTGTGAAACTTCACTGCAGTTATACACAGACACGCACACAAAATACAGACCTCTCCGGGATGCGTGTGCTCTGACTGCCACGTGAGATGCATTTCTTATTGAGGGTCAGGGGCAAAAATATATTAAAAGATTAAAAATGCAACATTACAAACCTTGACCTCCTTAGCTGTATCTTAGCTCCCCTATTACTTGGTGGTATTGTGTCCATCTCGGCCATCATCCGGACCATGGACAGGCCATTTAAACAAGGGACACCAGAGCAAGGTGTCCAAGCTTGCCATGCAGCCTGCTGGCCCTGTCCCTCCAGGTCTGACTGTCCTGAGCTGGGTGGTGTCTGGCAGGCAGTCAGGACAGTAAGGCTTGGGCCTGCCCTGAGTCAGCGTGGGGTCTCTGCCCCAGCTCTGTTCTCACACCCTGCCTGGGTGGAAGCAGCTGCAAGCAGGGGCTTCGTGGCCAGGCCCTGGAATGCAAGAGTCCAGTGCTTATTCCACTTCAGGGAGGGGACCAGCCCCCAGGGACAAGACCTTCCCTCATCAGCTCCACCCTCTTTGTCTTCTTTTCAAGGGTCCTAGAACCCTGTCCTAGATGACCCTCACTCTGCCCTGTCCCTGGGGGGAGCCTGTGGTCACCCCAGCACATGTGAGGTAGCCCACCTGGCCCATTTCCTATCTTCTCGGTACAGGGTTCCCCCCTTCAGTGCTGGACTGAAACTAACCCCTGAGCCCCCTGTTTTCTAGACCTGAGCAAACGGACTTTCTTTTTTAAAACGCACTCTCTGAACACAAGCAGGATTGGAGAAAAGCAGCTTGGCCAGTATTTCCTATAAGCTTGGCCGCTTCTGGAGTGGAGAGCACACTTCCTGCTGCGTTGCCCTGAGCCAGAGGGTCGGAATTTCAGTTGCTAATAGCTTAGCTCATTCTCTAAGCGACACTGGGAAGATGCTTTCCATCTGCCAGCATCTGGCCAGTGCGATGCTTTACTCCCAAGACCTCCCTGTTTACAAACTTCCCAGTTGGGTCTCCCCTCTCTGTTGCCAGAGGCTCTGTCACCCTCCATTCCTTCCATACCCTGTCCTGTCACTGATCTGTGCAGTCTGTGGGTTCATTCTTTCAATCTCTGCCAGAGGCTCTGTCGCCCTTCATTCCTCCGTATTCCTTCTGATAAACCCCATCCTATCATTGATCTGTGCAGTCCATGGGTGCATTCTTTCAGTCTCTGAGATCAAGGACCCGCTGCAGAGAGAAATTCCATCCACAAACATTCTGATCCTCCCTGGAGCGCCCAGTGTGGGACTGTGTGTACGGGGATGGGCAGGGCGCTGACTAGGAGGGACAGGCCATGTGGAGGGCTGTCACATGAGTCTCTGTCTGCGCCTCCCTGAGGGCACACCAGTGTCACCCCACCCTGTCACAGGAGTGCCCACTCCCTGAGTGTCTGACCCCTACATGCAGGAACCCCCTGGCCCAGGGTCTCAGTGCTGGAGGTCACTCGCTGCCCCTGCCTGGCCCTCCCAGGCTCTCCCTGCACAGTGGCCTGCTTCAGTGGGCTCAGCAGGAAATGGAAACTTCCTCAGCAGGGGTGCTGGGCCCAGGGCAGCACTTCAGAGTCTCTTAGCAGCTCTTTCCTCCTGCTTTCTATATCCTGAGCACCAGGAAACTGAAACTCAGAGGCTCCAGAACCCAGAACCCTCCTCTTCATGAGCCAGTGAATAAAATTTCCAGTTTGGTGTCCTCCACCCCCTGCTTTCCTTACTGTGGTCTTGCCCTGCTCACAGCCTGAGCCCAGGACAGAGAAAGCTCCAGGAGTCCTGACAGGGAGCTGCAGGCCCCAGGGGGTCAGGGGCCACTCCTGGGGTCATGAGTGGAGAGAGGGTGTGGGGTGGGAGGTCCTGCTCAGAGCCACTTCCTCCTTCTGTAGCAGAGTAGGGTCAAGAAAGAAAGATTTCTGCCTCTTCGCTCTCCTGATAGGATGGCAAGGGCTTCAGCTCTCTGACACTATTACACAAGCAACCCAAGGTTCCTCATTAAAAACTGGGGGGCACAGGTCCAAAGGCCCCACCCATCCCACTACACTCCTACCCTTACTGAGCTCACCAAGGCCGGGTGCTGCGGGTGAAACCTGGTGTGTGGGGTCGGGGCAGAGGTGATGGGAACAAGGATGGGGCTTGCACGAACATGGCAGAGACCTCCTGATGCTGGGGGCCCCGTTGCCCCCACTTCTGAGTGCCTGAGGAACACACACCAATGGCCACATCCCTTGCTGATAACTCTGACTCTCTTCCCCATTCCCCATGGGCTGTGGCACTAGAGGCCCAGAGGGATA
>CAUYQV010048258.1:0-10831 GCA_963574575.1 Galagoides demidoff
TACGTAGATAAATTTCTTTCTTTTTTTTTTTTGTAGAGACAGAGTCTCACTTTGTTGTCCTAGGTAGAGTGCTGTGGCATCACACAGCTCACAGCAACCTCCAACTCCTGGGCTTAAGTGATTCTCTTGCCTTAGCCTCCCCAGTAGCTATTTTTTTTTTGGTTGCAGTTCACCGGGGCCAGGTTGAACGCGCCCCCCTCGGTATATGGGGCCGGCGCCCTACTCACTGAGCCACAGGCGCCGCCCTCTACCCCTATTCTTCATGTTATCACTCCTAGGGTTAAGAAGGACTGAGCACTAGTGCCTCTCAAGGTTTTTGTTGTTTCTTTTTCTTTTCCTTTTTCCTTTTGATGCCTAAGAGTGCCGTGGCATCATTGCAGCTCCTGGGCTCAAGTGACCGTCCTGCCTCAGCTTCCTGACTAGCTGGGACTACAGGTGGGCAATACCACAGCTTGCTAATTTTTTTCTGTTTTTAGTAGAGACAGGATCTTATTCTTACTCAGACTGATCTTGAACTCTTGACCTCAAGTGATCCTCCTGGCTTGACCCCCCCAGAGTGCCTGGAGTATAGGTGTGAGCTACCATGCTCAGCCTTTCAGGGAGTTTTTTGAGTTCCTTGTGCCCATCTTCTCTGATGTGCATCTATGGTGCCATTAATTTATTCCCATTCTAATTACTTCCCTAAAATGCACTTCAGCTGCAATAGGGAGATTGCATTGGATAGTAGAATACTCATGGCCCCTGTCACCGGTGCAAAGCAGGTATATATCAAATGACTTTATTTCCTATGCTTGTGCATGGAAGGGTGTAGGTGATCATGGTGAGCTTGTCTTGCTTTGAGACTCTGTTTTTCCTTTGGCTTTCTTTTATATTTCTTGCATCTGTGGGGTTTTTTCCCCCCTTTTGATTGAAATAACTTTTGAACCATAGTTCTCTTACTTAAAATCAAGCTCTTGGCCTAAAAAGAATTTTTTTTCTTAGCTACTTACGCCTACCTTGACTTAGTGTCTGAATTTTCTTTCCCAATGTTTTTTGCAAGAATTACCATGTGAAAAGTAGATACTGTGATTTTTAAATCTCACAGGAACAGACTGAATGAGTGTGAGAAAGAAAACATGTAACATTTTAGCATTAGAATGTTAACAATAAAAGTGACTTTGGTTATTGGCTACTTTATCTGTGAGGAAAAATAAAGAAAAGTGTCTTGCTAAATTCAACGAGCTATAAGGTGGGACATGGTGGTTCACACTTGTAATCCCAGCACTCTGGGAGGCCAAGGCAGGTGGACCACTTGAGCTCAGAAATTTGAGATCAGCTTAAGCAAGAGCAAGACCTTGTCTACTGAAAAAATAGAAAAACTAGCTGGGTGTTTGGTGGGTACCTATAGTCCTGCTACTAGGAAGGTTATAGCAAGAGGATCATTTGAGCCCAAGAATTTGAGGCTGCTGTGAGCTATGATGCGATGGCACTTTGCTGAGGGTGACGAAGTGAAACTGTCTAAAAAAATTCATAAATTCAACCAGCTATGCTATTTTAGCACTATACCATACTTCTTGGGCATTACTATGCTGGTTAGCTGAAGAATCTAAGATTTCTTGAGTTCTGATTTTTATGGCAGCAAATATTAAGTCGTTCTAAAAGCTCCAAATGTGTTTGTACCAGTCAGGAAATGACTCAATTTTTCATGTATTGTTCTAGAGTTCATACTGGCTAAAATTAGCTTAAATGCATGGCATAGTTTCCAGTCAGTTGAACGGAACAAAAGAAAGTGTACAGGGTTGTTTTAGCTCAAGGCTTCATTCTTATGGGTTTGCTGATGGCCTTAATTGAGGTGTCTTAGAGCAGGCAGCTAGTTTATTTTCCATCTTGAAAGAAAGTAATACTTAAAATGCGTAGGCTAAGTTAAATGTGAGATCACCTGGTAGAGTTTTTTGCTCAGGGTGAGTTACCCAATCTTTCTGCAGTGATTTTTTTTTTTTTTTGAGGTAGTCTCACTATGTCTCCCTTGGTAGAGTGTGGTGGCATCACAGCTCACAGCAACCTCAAACTCTTGGGCTTAAGCAATCCTTTTGCCTCAGCCTCCCAAGTAGCTGGGACTACAGGTACCCACCCCAATACCCGGCTATTTTTTGGTTGCAATTGTCATTGTTGTTTAGCAGGCTTGGGCTGGGCTTAAGCCTGTCACCTTAGGTGTATGCGGCTGGTGCCCTACTCACTAAGCTACAGGTGCTAAGCCTCTGTAGTGATTTTTGTTTAAATAGGCAGTGCTTTGCTCAAAGATCTCATCTTAAGGAATAAGTTTAGTTTTCTGAATTTTCCCTCTCCATTAGTAGGTAAGTTCTATATGATTTTCTTAGAATTTTTCTCCATGTTTACTTGTTCTAAAGGGGTATTGTGTGTTAGAATCTGAAAGTACTTTTTTTTTGGAGACAGAGTCTTACTCTATTTGTAGTGAAGATGGGACCTTGCTCTTGCTCAGGCTTGTTTCGAACTCCTGAGCTCAAGTAGTCTACCCATCTTAGCCTTCCAGAGGGCTGGGATTACAGGCCTGAGCCACTGTGCTTGGCTAGAATCTGAGAATACTTTACTAGCAATCTCTGAGACGTTGTCTGTTACTGGTTCTTAACTAGGGGAAGTATACCACCCAGATGGCTTTGGAAATGTGAGGTTTTGTGTTTTGACTGAGAGATAATATTGAAGTTTAAATAACATTAGTTTCTTTAGTGTACAGGGAATATCTTGCCCAGGGAAGAAATGGGCTGCCCAAAGTACTTTCTTGCTTCTGTTGACAACTATTTAGAATTCAGTGGAAGCTAAGACCACATAACTGAGAGTATAGCTAAGCCTTGGTAGAACCAGCTTTTATATTTTATATGTCTCAATTTATAGTGCCTTTCACAATACACATGGAAGGAGAAAAACGTTTTGAAACCTATTCTAGAGACACCACTGCTTAAAACATTTTTTCAGGTGTGTGTGAATGTGTATACATAAATACTATGATATTTCCCCAGCAGTGCTGTTTAAATAAAAGCTAAGATACCAAGGACTTCTAAAAAATAGACCTGAGATAGCTAGTTACTTTTAGTGTTACTTTTAGTGAGTTTGAATATTTTTGAACACATAATTAATATGTATTAGTTAATTTGACCCAGTGCAAACTATGTGGCATATGTGTGAGTCATTCTTAAGACTTACCTAAAAGAATCTGGGAGAGGCTCGGTGCCTGTGGCTCAATTGGCTAAGGCGCCAGCCACGGTGGCAGGTTTGAATCCCCAGCCCGGGCCCGCCAAACAACAATGATGGCTGCAACCAAAAAATGGCTGGGCGTTGTGGCGGGCGCCTGTGGTCCCAGCTACTTGGGAGACGGAGGCAGGAGACTCACTTGAGCCCAGGAATTGGAGGTTGCTATGAGCTGTGATGCCATGGCACTCTACCCAGGGGGATAGCTTGAGGCTCCGTCTCAAAAAAAAAAAAAAAGAATCTGGGAGAAAAGATAGGGTTTTTTCCCACAGGAATTGCATGTGAGATTATGACCACGTTGGGATTAACTGAATCTCATAAAAGGACCACAAAAGTTAATAGTTTAGGACTGTTAGTCCCTACATGGCAGAAGTTCAGCTTCTTTCGATATACAGAGAAGTAGACTTCTGAATAACCAATCAAAAATCGAACTGAAAAATACCAACATTTGTTTAAAACCTGAAGAGGCTTGTTAATAAGGAATTTGTTAGGAGGACAACAGCTTTATCATAATCCGCACATGTAATACTGTAGTGAAAGGAACCTGGAGTCAGGAGACTTAGAGTCAGGCTGATTTTAGGAACTTAAGTTAGCCTCTTTCTCAGACCTCAGTTTCCTTATCTGTTGCTCATATGTTATTAATAAGATGATCAAATGAATGAATGTTTTTGAATGTTGTTGTCAACTGCAAAATGCCTTATGCATGCAGAGTATTCTTATTTTTCTAGGAGAAGCCTGCCAAAGTTAAAGTAGAATTGGCTCCTGGTGTCTCTTCCAAAGGCTCTGTGGTTAAAAGAAGTCAACAGCCTGTCACCACTGAGCAAAATTCCTCCAAAGAAAATGCCTCCAAACTGACTCTGGAGAATTCAGAAGCTGTAAGCCAGCTCCTAAGTGTAGCTCCTCCAAGAGAAGTGAGTAAGGAGACCGAGTGGGAAGAAGTGATCATCTCTGATGCTCATATTTTGGTCAAGGAAGCTCCTGAGAATTGTGGCACAACAGTCACTAAGATGCCGGTTGTGAAAAGTGTGCAGCCGACTCTGGGGACAACTGAGAATGATGGTCCTGGAGCAGAAATACTACCACTAGCTGAGAGAACTAGCATTTCCATTTCACTCCCTCCTCCTAAAAAGACTGCAGGGTAAGTCAATGTATTTATATATTATGGGGCTGGATTTAGGATAGCAGCTTTGGAAATGCCTAATGCTTGTTTTGTCCCAGATTGCTTACAGCTTGCTCAAAAGAGGCAGCAGAGCCCAGTTAGTGGCTCCTGTTTTAGAGATACAGAACCAGGCCTAGAGATCCGTAATGATTTGCCTTCCCCTGTAGAATCTGCTGTCCCTGCACCACTGTCAGATTACTTGTCTTTTGTCAATCTCCCTATAGCAGTTATTAGAGTCTTACTGGTACAGGCTGTGAGCAGTGTTATAACTATGACTTACCAAACCCAGATACTGGATTTAGAAAGAGAAACCTTATTAAAGCAGCCTCTGGAAAGATTCTGGCCTGGTAGCTGGGTGTAGTGGCTCACATCTGTAATCCTTGTACTCTGGGAGGCCAAGGTGGGAGGATTCTTTGTGCTCAAGAGTTTGAGAATAGCCTGAGCAAAAGCAAAACATTGTCTTTATTAAAAATAGAGAAATTAGTTGGGAGCTGTGGTGAGTACCTATAGTTAGTTGTAGCTACTCAGGAGGCTGAGATAGAAGGATTCCTTGAACCCAGGGGGGTTGCTGTGACTGGGTTGGCACCAGAGCACTCTAGCGTGGTAGACAGAATGAGACTCTGTCTCAAAAAAAAGAAAGAATGGCCAAGTTGTCAGAGTACTTAGTTTGGGTTGTGACTATCCCCGGCTTTGGTTTAACCTTGGGCATATAGTCAATTCATATCCCTTGACTTCATTTCTCTCCTGAAAAATCTTTAGTTGAATATTAAAAAATCTTATCCTCACAGGTTGGATGTGCAGACTTAAAAAGCATGTGTAGGCGGTGCCTGTGGCTCAGTGGGTAGGACACTGGGCCCACATACCGAGGATGACGGGTTTGAACCTGGCCCTTGACCAAATTGCAACAAAAAATAGCGGGGGGTTGTGGCAGGCACCTGTAGTCCCAGCTACTCAGGAGACTGAGATAAGAGAATCACCTAAGCCGGGGAGTTGGAGGTTGCTGTGAGCTGTGATACCATGGCACCGAGGGCGATAAAGTTAAAAAAAAAGAAGCATGTGTAAAGCATGTAATCCAGTGCTTTGCAAATAGGAGGAAGTCAGCACGTCTGGATTATCTTTGCCTCCTTAAAAGATGAATAGCCCTTCCCGGAGGTGGTTGTGTCCTTGTAACAGAAGGCCCTTATTTGTTTGTATCATTGGTTCTCAACTGGGAACAATTTGCCGCCAGGGGACATTTTGACACTGTTTAGAGACATTTTTGGTTGTCATACCTGGGGAGGGATATAATACTGGCATCTAGAGAATGGAGAGCTAGAGGGGTATTAAACATCCTATACAGGATACTCTCCCACAGCAAGGAATTATCTGGCCCAGAATGTTAGTATGAGTTGAGTATCTCTAAGCTAAAAATCTGAAATCTGAAATGCACCAACACATTGCTAAAAGGAAATGCATTTGGAAGATTTTGGATTTGGAGGTTAGAGATGATCATTTCATAAGTAAAAAGCACAGATTCCAAAATCAAAAAAAAAAAATCTGAAATCCAAAACACTTCTGGTCCCAAGCATTTTAGATAAGGGATACTCAACCTTTAGTACCAAGGTTTAGAATTTCTGGTTTGTATTATTATGATTTTAAAATTGTTATTTTTGAATAGGAAATGTTTTCACATGGTTGAAACTCAAAATTGATGAGGAATATATATGTAAAAATCTCCTTTTTGTCCCATCCTTCAATTATCCAATTCCAATTCTCAGATTTAGTTAATAGTCCCAATTTTTTGTATTTCTTGAGATAATTTTAAGCATATACAAATGAGTGTGCATGTTTTTTCCACTTTTTTTTTTTTTTTGAGACAGAGCCTTAAGCTGTCACCCTGGGTAGAATGCCGTGAAATCACAGCTCACAACAACCTCAAACTCTTGGGCTTAAGCAGTTCTCTTGCCTCAGCCTCCCAAGTAGCCACCACAATGCCTGGCTATTTTTTGGTTGTAGTTGTCATTGTTGTTTGGCAAGCCTGGGCTGGATTCAAACCCACCAGCTCTGGTATATGTGGCTAGTGCGTTAGCTGCTTGAGCTATAGTTGCTGAGCCTTTTTCCACTTTTTAAATACAAATGTTAGCATGACATGCATACTTGTACATTTTGCTTTTTAAAAAATTAACAATAGGCTGGGCGTGGTGGCTCATGCCTATAATCCTGGCACTCTGGGAGGCCAAGGTGGATGGTGGATAGCTTGAGTTCAGGAGTGCAAGACCAGCTTAAGCAAAAGCAAGACTCTGTCTCTACTAAGAATAGAAAAACTGAGGCAGGAGGATTGCTTGAGCCCAAGAGTTGGAGGTTGCTGTGAACTGTCACCCCATGGCACTCTACCCCGGGTGACCGCTTGAGACTGTCCCCAAAACGGGGGGGGGAGGGACGGGGTGCCCGTAGCTTGGTGGTTAGGGCACTGGCCACATGCTCCTGGGCTGGTGGGTTTGAAACCAGCCTGGGCCTTAAGCCAAAGAGTTTGAGGTTGCTGTGAGCTCTGATGTCATGACACTCTACTGAGGATGACAAAGTGAAACACTGTCTCAATTAAAAAACAAATAATAAAAAAATTAAAAATTAACAAGATACTTTGGAAAGGGTTTTATATCCTTAAAGGATGAAGCTGTCTACTTTAGACCTTTTGTTTGGGACACATGGATCAGATTACCAAATTTTTTTTTTTTTTGAGACAGAGCCTTAAGCTATTCTCCTGGGTAGAGTGCTGTGGCATCACAGCTCACAGTAACCTCCAACTCCTGGGCTCAAGCGAGTCTCCTGCCTCTGCCTCCCAAGTAGCTAGGACCATAGGCGCCCGCCACAATGCCTGGCTATTTTTTGGTTACAGCCATCATTGTTGTTTGGCGGGCCCAGGCTAGATTTGAACCCGCCAGCTCAGGTCTGTGTGGCTGGTGCCTTAGCCACTTGAGCCACAGGCGCAGAGCCAGATTACCAAATGTTTATTGAGGCTTTCTGTGTTGTAGGCCCTATGCTCAATATTGAGTTTTCAACAATGAAGAAAACATGGACTTTGTTCTCCAAGGTCTCTAAGCTGCCCTCATATGGGAAGTCAATACACTTGAAGTGCTTACTGTAATTAGAGAATTAGAGACAGATTAGATGTTATAACTACAATAGCTATTGTTTTTATAACTACACATCATAGGCACTGTTTTAACCTTCTATATCTTTGTAATGAACTCGTTTTACATATTAGAACTTCAGGTTAACAGGGCCCAGCGCCACATAGCTATTTAATGATTGAAGTGGAGCTCAATCTGTCTGAAGCTTGATAGTTTAACCACTTTACTGTTTTCTAATAAAGTGCTATTTGGAAATTGCGCTTTGGTCTTCTTCCCTTGGTCCAAAATTTTGAGATTTTCCTTCTTATTTTTTTCAGAATTGACCTGCTCACCTCTGGGTCCAGAGCTTCAGAGATTAAAGGCAGAGCACGGGGCAAGCCCTCATTACTGGCTGCAGCAAGACCCATGAGAGCAATTCTGCCAGCTCCAGTTAATGTGGGGCGAGGCAACAGCATGGGACTGCCCAGGGCTAGGCAGGCCTTTTCCCTGAGTGGTAAGGGCTGGGATAGACCTGGGAGGAGAGGCTGTCTGCTGGGTTGGGGGTAGGAATAGGGATTGAGAATGGAAATGAGAGACTCGGGGAGACTCCGAATGCACTTAAATCACCAGTTTGGCTGCTGGTTCTCTTAGATAAGACTCCCTCTGTGAGGACTTGTGGCCTAAAGCCAAGCACACTGAAGCAGCTGGGCCAGCCTATTCAGCAGCCATCTAGCACTGGAGAGGTGAAGGTAAGACCAAGAAGGGAAGGGGAGCTGTTGGGAAATCTGGCTGTTTTCTGTTTTGTTTTGTTTTTTTTTTAAAAAAACAAACACCCTCAGTTTGTTTTTTTGTCACCCTTTGTCACCCTCAGTAGAGTACAGTGCCGTCACAGCTCACAGCAACCTCCAGCTCTTGGGCTTAGGCAAGTCCCTTGCCTTACCCTCCTCCTGAGTAGCTGGGACTATAGGCGCCTGCCATAATGCCTGGCTTTTTTTTTTTTTTGCAGTTTTTGGCTGGGGCTGGGTTTGAACCCACCACCTCCAGCATATGGGGGTGGCACCTTACTCCTTTGAGCCACAGGTGCCACCCATCGCCCGGCTATTTTTTTGTTGCAGTTTGACTGGGGCAGGGTTTGAACCTGCCACTCTCGGTATATGGGTCTAGCACCCTACTCACTGAGCCATGCCCAAGATCTGGCTGTTTTCATTTAATACATAAAGCTACAGGCAAACCCCTATTGGCAGACCCCATTTCTTACACTCTGAGAGGTATTTTTTTTTTTTTTGAGACAGTTTTACTATGTTGCCCTCGGTAGAGTATTGTGGCATCACAGCTCACAGCAACCTCCAACTCTTAGTCTTAAGTGATTCTCTTGCCTCAGCCTCCCAAGTAACTGGGACTACAGGTACCTGCCACAATGCCTGGCTATTTTTTTGTTGCAGTTGTCATTGTTGTTTAGCTGGCCCAGGCTGGGTTCAAACCTACCAGCCTTGGTATATGTGGCCGGTGCCATAACTGCTGTGCTGCGGGCACCGAGCCTTTTGTTTGTTTGTTTGTTTTTTGTTTTGAGACAGAGATAAAAATTGTTTAATTTCTTATGAACGCATGTTTTTAAACTTTTTATTTAGAAATAATTTATAACTTAGAAAAAAAAAGTTACAAAAATAATAGTACAAAGATCACCCATATGCTTTTTACCAAGATTCATCTGTTGTTAGCCCATTTTGCTTTATCATTTGTGTTCATGCTCCCTCTCCACTACAAGTCTATGTACATATACAAAATACACGTAATTTAAGGGTAAGTCACGTGGCCTTTTACTCCTTATATTTGTGTTTGTATACTTTCTGAGAAGAGAGGTGTTCCTTTACTTAAACATCCATGTCCACCTTTAATCTTCCATTTGCATTCCAGTTTGATGAGTTTTACCCAGTTAGGTTCTTTATATAACATTTTTCCCTTCTAGTATAAGGTCCAGTCTAGGAGCAGATACTGTGCTTAGTTGTCACGTCTCGTTAGCCTCTTTTTAAAAAGGAATGTGCAATTGTTGTAGAAAATACAGAAAATTTAGGTGAAGGAGAAAGAAAACAAGTCCATTGTGATCCTGCCACCCAGAACCAACATTGACAATCTGGCATGTAGTTTTTTAGCATGCAGATCTTTTTCTGAATTTGTGTTTACTTTTTTTTTTTTTTTTTTTTGGTAGAGACAGAGTCTCACTGTGTCACCTCCATAGAGTGCTGATGGCATCACAGCTCACAGCAACTTCAAACTCTTGGGCTTTACCGATTCTCTTACCTCAGCCTCTCAAGTAGCTGGGACTACAGGCGCTCACCACAATGCCTGGCTATATTTTGGTTGTAGTTTGTCATTGTTGTTTGGCAGGCCCAGGCCAAGTTTGAACCCGCCAACCCTGGTGTATGTGGCCAGCACTCTAGCCACTGAGCTATTAAGCGCCAAGCCTGTGTTTACTTTTTAATATAATTTTTAATTTTTTTAATTATTATATTTTTGAGACAGAGTCTCACTATGCCATCCTTGTGTGGTGTCATAGCTCACAGCAACCTCTGACTCTTGGCCTAAGCGATTCTCTTGCCTCAGCCTCCTAAGTAGCTGGGCTGTTTTTTGGTTGTAGTTGTCATTGTTGTTTGGCAGGCCCGGGCTGGATGCGAACCCCCCAGGTCCAGTGTATGTGGCTGGTGCCCTAGCTGCTGAGCCATAGGCGGCAAGCCTTAATACAATTTTTTAAACCAAAAATGTGGTTCTTACTCCATATACCAGTTCACGGCTTATAGTTTTTATTTGATTTAATGATAGAGCTATTAAATATTTTCCAGGTACTAAAATTCCACGTGTTCAAGCACATTTATTTTTAAGATTTTGTTTTAGCTTTTTCCCCGTATGTGTCTAGGAGTAATTAGTATTAAACTAGTACTATTCCCTACATCAATAGTTTTGAACTTCTTTTGACCATAATCCTCAGTAACAAGCAAATTTTTGTATCACAGCCCGATAAATAATACATATTAAAAATTTAATGGAGTTGTGCCCTTATATGTAGTTACTTTGGTATTTCCCATTTTCTATTTGCAAAATGCTGGTTTCAACCTATTAGACTAATTTCATGATTTGTCTGTGGATAGTGGCCCATAGTTTGAAAACTTTCCTACTTGAAACAAGTTGTTTGTTTTTTTTTTTTATTTTTTTTTGTTTTTTTTTGAGATGGAGCCTCAAGCTATCCCCCTGGGTAGAGTGCCATGGCATCACAGCTCATAGCAACCTCCAACTCCTGGGCTCAAGCGAGTCTCCTGCCTCCGCCTCCCAAGTAGCTGGGACCACA
>CAUYQV010048259.1:0-10770 GCA_963574575.1 Galagoides demidoff
GGCCTGGGGCACAACGGTTTTGGCACCCCCCCCCCATTTCCCGGTGGGGGGGGGTTCAAACCAAACCCGGCCAAAAAACTCAAAAAAAAAAAAAAAAAAAAAAAAAAAAAACCTTTGCTTGAATCCTTCCAAACAGGCTTCTCATTACCTGCCAGAGAAGTCCCTATGGTCGGTTGGCCCTCCTAGCATCTTCCTTCCCCATTGTCATGCCCTCCCTCCTTCGTGCCCTTTCTCCCATCTGTCCTTCCTTGTTCCCTCCTTCCTAGCTTGTTGCTTCTTCTTCCAGATCCCTAGGCTTCCAGAAGGAGGATCATTCTAGAACATAAGCATTCTCTTCCTTGACATGACAGCTCTGAGAGCACTGGTGAAGACACCCCCACCGGCGTCTACTCATCCTGCCCAGGTCCTCCTGGGGATTTTCCAAAGCTCTGCCCCTCACTAGTCTCTGGTTGGGAGTTGCCGTGAGC
The DNA here is from genome assembly GCA_963574575.1 of Galagoides demidoff. NCBI lineage: Eukaryota > Metazoa > Chordata > Mammalia > Primates > Galagidae > Galagoides > Galagoides demidoff. The sequence goes on from CAUYQV010048259.1 coordinate 468, forward strand.
AGAACCCCACTGACCTCCTCACTTCCCCCTAAGCCTCACCCTTGGACCTGACCATATGAGTCAGGGTCTACGAAGAGTTCTGATCTGTTACGTCTCCATCCTGAGAGGTGCCATGAGTGGTCTGGCCTCTTATGGTCTGGGGACTGTTTTGTTAATTATCCAATCTTCGTACTTCTCCTGGCCCAGGCAGTAACGTGGACTCCCCCTCAGTGTCATGTTGCACTGAGGGAGCTCAGCGTCAAAATGAGATGAAATCAGGCAAGAGTCTCCTTCTCATCTTAGGTCCATGAAATGCTACCAGGGCCTCCTGGGAAGGCACCTGATCGTGCTCTCGGCGGGCACAGCCCACGTGCACAGACATGCTCCAGCACACGCTCGTGCCACACACCTGCCCTCCCTTGTGCCCTGCCTCAGTCATGTATGTGAATACCCAGTGCACATAAAGTCACACCCACCTGCCCTCGTGCCCACTCACGCACGTCTACACTTGGATGTGTAGGCACAGGCCACGCCCACGCCCAGAAAACCCTCCGTGGAACTTTTGTTTGGAACTTCGGATTCAAAGCCCCCCTGCCTCGCTGGTGAGCACCGTGGACTGCCACATCCTCTGCCAACACACTCCAGATTTCCTGCCCCTGACAGATGGCATCTGGGGTGCCAGCAGGGAGCGAGTTCTCCCCGGCCCTGTCTAATGAGCACACCGCCTCCCAGCCCCTCTGTAAGCTGCCAGAGGACAGAGGGCAAGTGGGGACGGTTGTTGGAACCTGGTGGGATGCTGCTCTGTAGGGCAGATGAACAACACACAAGTGGACAGTGGGACGGGCTCCAGGGAAATGACCAGCATCCCATCTGGGGTGTCTGAGGCCAGAGCCATTGACTATCATCTTTGAAAGTGGCATGCGTTGGGGAGAGACACACAGAACCGAGACACGGAACCAGGACATGATTTACTTTTTATTTATGGCACAGTTGTAGACCAAGTGCAGAGTGCCAGGGGTGCCAAGCAAGGCTGGTGACTGAAATTACGGCCCCCAGCCGCTGCTGTGGTCAGCTGCCTGACTCTCCCCACAGGCACTGGTGTGGCAGCTTTTTCATTAAAATCGCCATTTCCAGGGGTTTATGACTTGGCCCTAAGGTGTGGCTCCGGGCAGGATCTAGGCATGTGGGGGGGGGGGGGGCAGCCTTCTTGCTTTTTCATTTATAATTATTTTCTGTATGGCTTATTGGATTTTGTCATTCAAGAGGCAAAAGGGTGGGTGCCGGGTGGCGGCGTGGGTCAGGTTGTTACTAAGAAAGACTGAGGGGGAAAAGACGCAGGGCAGGAGCTGGCAGGAGCTGGTGGCAGCGTCCCTCACCTTCAGTGAGGCCAGGAGACTCGGTGTCCCGGGCAGGGAGGGAAGAGCCACTTCCCCAGCACGTGCGGTGCTCACCCCTCCCAGCGCTCGCAGCCTGCTGCTTTCCCGGGACTTGGCAGCAGTGAGCGTCCACGGCTTGCACGGCTGGCTGCAACCCTGTCTAAGGACCCCCAGATGCCCCAGACTCCACTGGGCACCTAGGAAGCTGAAGTGGAGGAGCCTGGAGGGACATGGAGCCGCCTCCACAGGTGTCAGGGAGTTACTCAGGAAGCTGTCACTGCAGGGGGGCTGATTCCTGAGTCCTTATTGGCTTTCTACCTTTATCTCACAGCACACTTGAACCTAGAGTTAAACTTCCGTGGCACATTTAAATTATGGTGATCCAACAGAAAGTGAAAAATGAGAGTATACTTGCTGTGCTTTGAGTTTCCTTCAAAAATAATTTAATAATCTTTAAAAATTTTTGAGGCACACCTAAGATCCTCTCATGGCCCATAGTGCACCGGTTGCAAATCGCTGGTCTGTGCCATAAGGACCCAGGAGTCTGCGTCAATGATAAATGAATGAATATGTGAATGAACAAACAGAGGAGGAGGAGGGGCTCTTGCTTGGGGTGGGGTGTGAGGGACGGTGTGTTGGAAAGCATTTTGCAAACGTGGTAGTAAAAATTGGTCAGGGCCAGAGCCCTCGGTGGGTGATCTGGAGATTCGTGGGGGAGCTGGTTATGGCAAGATCTCCCCAGAGACTGGGTCTTGGTTGCAAGGGAAGTAATAGGAATTACTATTAGTAATTCCCTTAGAGGCAAGGGAAGTAATAGGAAGTAAGAGGAATTACAGGGAAGAAAGCGGACAGCATCTCAGCCAGGTGATCACAATTAGCCTTGTCAATTCACAGCCCGAAGGATGCCCTGAAAATGTCACAGCGTCACACGTCCCAGGCTGCCCAGAATGCCCCACCTGACTCCCGGTGTGGACAATGTCAGTCCGCTCCCCAGAGAGAAGCCTTCTATTGTTTAGACTATAATTTTCAAAAATGGTAATGGTATAGAGACAGACTGTGGACATGTTTCCGGTGAAAGGAAGCTAGAGGGACCCGACTAGATCCGGTCCTGGAGGAAAAGAGGCTGTAAAGGACATCACTGGGCCCCTGGCCAGTTGGCATGGAGCGGTGGGTTAGATCAGAGGCTTGTACCAACTCCAAAGGTCCTGCAGTTAAACCGCACCGTAGTCAGGCATGAGGACAGCCCTTCTTTTAGGAATACACTGTGATATTTAAGGGTAAAGCCTCCTTAAAAGGCTTAGAGAAATCTATGCAGATGTGGGAGGGGCTACCAGGAGCATGTGGAGATTGAGACACAGAGGGACAGAAACCAAAGGCAAATTGATGCAACAACCAGAAAAAACGGCAGCAATTGGTAAATCTGGGTAAAGGGCCTCAGGTATTCCTTGTAGGATTCCTATTTTTCTCAACTCTTCTGTAAAGTTTGAAATTATTTCTAAATAAAGTCTTTAAGTGCCAGCCCTGTGTGTGTTCTGGGCCAGTGATCGCAGGTGGCTGTGCTCAGCCATGCTGCAGTAGGGGTCTCCTGAGCAGGCAGGGTGCCCCACGAGGGCCACACCGGGCTAAAGAAAAGCAGGAAGTGTGTCTTCTCTGTCCAGTAATATCAGACAGAGAAGGGGTCCCCAGGCCCTGGAACCCCTAGGATGCAGTGTCAGTGGCAGCCAGACCCCAAGTCCTCAGCCCTCACCCGGCCATTCCTCTGGCCCCAGGTCTGGAGGACAGTCTGAATATAGATAGAGTCACGTTCTATGTCCCTGTCCTCAAAACCCAGCCTTCTATGACTGCCATCTAAGGAATCCAGTCTCAGCCCAGCCCCCAAATACCAAAGCACACCCGTTCTGAGGCTGGGTCAGCACACAAAGACCACTCAGGCAATCAGCACCCCCATACCTCTGCCATCATTTGCCCCAACCCCGACCTGCCAAATCATGTTAGTGAGACTCCCCAGGGGCTTTGTGGGTGTACTAAGAGCTAAAAGAAACCCTGAGCTATCCTACTTAAAGAAAAAAAAAGGTCACATCCATAAAAGGGGCCTAAGGCAGCGGTTTCATTAAGTCTGCAAATTTAAGGGCCCATGGCCTTCTTGGGCTCTCCGTCCTTCGGCCAGGGTGAGGGCCAGCCCCTGTGCTGCAGGTCCTGCTTCCCATCCACGGTTCAGCATTGAGCGCTACAGCACATCTGGAGTCTGTGTCTCTATGACCTGGATGCAGGGGGCCAGGGGCTGAGACTCAGGGCGGGGTCTGGGAAGAAATCAAACTCTCCCCAACTGAAGCCGAGAGCACGAAGTCGAGGGTTTACCACCAAAAAAACTACCATCTGGAATTAGCAAAAAGCATCTGCAACTCGAGGGGCCCCCAGGCAATTCAAGTTGTTAATCTTGGTTGAACATCCTTTACGATCAAGATAATTTCTATGGAAACTGACCATGTGGTCCTCTGTGTGGAGGGAGTAGGGGGAGGGGAGGGGTGCAGGTGGACACAGGGGTGACCCAGCCTGGGCCACCAGCATTCTGCTCCAGCAGACAGCCTGGTGCATCTCAGGAGGGCTCAAGCCTGATCCTGCCTATGCCACTTGCTGATCATGTGACTGCAGGCACATTGCTAAACTATCAGGGCTTCAGTGTGGTCATCTGTGCAATGGGAATGCTGAGGGCAGCACCCCTATTTGTGAAGACTGAGTCAGTTTGGGTTACACAGCATTCAGGACAGAGCAGGGCCTGGTGCAAAGGTGCAGAGTAGGCGCTGATGGTTTGTTGTGGGTAGTTAGCGCTGACCTCTGTCCCATCTGTCTCCATTCCCTCATCTGCCAGTCTGGGCCTGGAGCGGCTCACCCGATCAACTGCAGCCCCACAGGATTACCTCACACAGCCCGGCACTCGCAGGGTTCCGTTTCACAGATGAGAAGACACCCACATAAAGGAGCCCTCAAGAGATCAGAGCCCCATGCCTCTGCCCTGGGATTGGATGTTGAACACAGCCTGGGGAGGCAGAAGGGAACTTCTCCTGAGTTTAGGCCGATGACAGTTGAGAAGGGAGAGTGAGGGAAGTCTCAGGAGAAATGCCAGGGACCCATTCTGCCGAGAACCATAAAAGGGCCAAACCCCTTGTATTCATCCGCACCATTAAAAAGCTGCATCCTAAAGTCCAAACACGTGGTGAGGACGGACCAGAGGTGACCAAGACGGATGGACTCCCCTTTTGAAATGTGCAGACACCACACAGAGAGTTCTGGATTTCCACTGAGTGTGCAAGGGGGGTTGGAACCATCTTCTCTTGGGCACAGGGAGATCACAGCTGATGTTTGGATCCCATTTCTACACCCACCCAGAAGCTGTTGACAAAGCAAATGAATAAACGAATGGCCACGGAGGGCCCAGTTGGCTCAGGGTCTGTTCCTCGACGATTTCTCCTTCCTGTCCATGAGGAAAGGAGGGAAAGAACGCAAAATACTAGGACCCCATTTATGCCCCCAAAGCCAGGGTGAGTGCTCCCACACACTCTGGCTGGTCTGAAGTGAAACGGAAAGTTTTTAAAAGCGAAATGCAGCTAGCTCCCTGGCTGTCTGTGGGCAGGGAGCCCCAGGAAAAGCCAGCAGCAGCATCTGACAGGCAGAGAGAGGGAAGGTACTTGTTGGAAGGCCTGTGTCAAGACAGACCAGGAGCTTTTTGCATGACCTTGAGGACAAGCAGCTCAGGGGACATGCGGATACTTCTGGGTCACCTGAGCAAGACATCCTGTGTACCCTCCCGCCCCAAGGAAGCAACCTGGAGCGGCCTGGGAGCCTGGGTCTGCAGCTCCCCGCCATTGGATTCCATTTCCTGGCAGTGCTCTATTTTCATTTGGAAAAAATATAAAGAAAGGGCCCAGGAATGAAGGGGATGGAATGAATTATCCAGCAGATCAGACACTTCGGTTTAAGCAAAGGACCTTGCAGAGTCTTGCGTGAAATCTTACAAGCAACATAAACAGACGGGCAGCCAACCTCCCCACCAGAAATATTCAATAATAAAACACAGCTGTCAGGGCTGGCGTTTCCCAAGCAGACTTTGTCATTCTTGCCATTAGAAATGCTGACAAAGACAAAAACTGTAAAATGAAAGCCAGTTTTCTTTTCCCCCCAAAGAGGGAGGTTTTTGTGAACTGTAGTCTAAATATTCACTTAAAACTTGAACGACCCATAAAAACAATTTAAGACAGAACTTCTTCTTGGAAACTCATTTTGACCAAGTACTGTGAGAGACCTTGGCTGATCCTAGCTAGGATCATCGCTTTGATTTGAAGTCTGTAGTCTTGATTATTAAAATGCCCTGCAGTCCCTCTCCTTGGCCAGCCATGAGGGTAATTGAGCAGGAGACTTCTGAGCTGACTCCGGGAGATGCAAGTGACATGGTGCTGGCAGCGGTTGTTGGCAGGTCTTGTTGGGACTTTATAATAATAAAATCTTAAACCATTATGTCCAAAGAGAAAGACCCAGATGTGGGAGAAGAGAAACATCTGGAGCCGCAGCTCGATCCTCTGGCCTCAAATGTCCCACTCCCTGGGCCCCCAAAGATGGCTGCAGAAATTTTAGTCATAAAAATAAAGCTTTACAGGATGGGAGGGGTAGGCAAAGGACGTGAGTTCCATTCTCAGGGTGTTTTTCTTACTGGGAAGACTCTTATGATTCAAGCACATGCATCGAATTCAGTGTGCGGGCTGTGCAGGTGCGGGAAGCAAGGGCGGGGACAAGAACAGAGAGAGGGAGAAAGCAAGCCAGGCAAGGGCTTTCCAGAGACGGGGGAATAGTAGGAGTTTTCAGCCCAGAAGATTGATGTATTCAAATCTCTGCACCTGAGATCTAAAAAGTACAGTTAAAGAAACAAACTTCATTTAAAAAAATTAAAAAGCAAATAAAACAACTTTAGAAACAGCACACAGGGACAGGTTGTCCAGGGAACTGACCGAAGGATGCAGAAGGTTTCAAAGAGGAGATAACATTCAGACTGGTTGTTGAGCGGTGTGTGAGAGTTTTCCAAGCAGATTAAACCATAGACACCGAGTCTCAAAAGTGTGGGAGAGCCCAGCCAGTGGCCCAAGAGGTGTCACACCTGATTCTCTGAGCCTGGCCCTCCTGACACTGCGCGGTCACTGTGTCCAGCCAAGCCTCCTCAGAGGCCCAATCCCCTGAGGCCTCCCCTTCCTCCTGTCCCTGGTGGCCATAAAGGCCCCATCTCCGTGGCTAATGCGGGGGTAGTGCTTGCAAGCTGATTTGGGATTTGAGGGGTACACACAGGGGACACAACTTTTGTTTACACCCTCTGAGACCCCAGTCCCATCATGTGTGTATCAGACAAGCCTGCTTTGGGGTGAGCCACCTCTCCATGCGTGTCAGAGTAAGCCAACCGTTCCCAGCTCATCTGTTCATAAAATCCAAAAGGAGGTCTCAAAACAGGAGGTGGAGACTGTGGGAAGGCACCAGACCAGGACGCAGTGTTCTGGCCTCAGATGCTGCAGCAACTCCTGCCTCACAGGCTTGTGGTCTACCAGGGCCAGAAGCTCCTCCTCCAGGGAGGTGACCTCATGAGAGTCTTCAGGACGTGGAGTCAGTAGGACAGTGCTGGAGCTACCTTCCTACTTAGCCACAACACAAAAATTTTCCCTTCCATCCCAGAGAAAAGAACAATCCCCTCTGGGCAATAAGCACTTACTTTGTGAAGAAAAGGTAAGAAATAAAAGGTAAAAGAAAGTTTCATTTTGTGCGATGACAAACCAGAAGTCCTCAAGCTGAAAAACTGTAACATTCACAAATAAATAAGAGCTTTGATTGTTTTTTTGTTTCTTATTTGTCAAATGGCTTCTTTTTTTAAAATGATGCTCAGTGTTCTCTGCAATGTTGGGCCTGTTCCATGCCTGATTGGGTGGTGGTTACACAGGCACAGACATTTGTCAAAAGTCAACGAACAGTGGAATCGACATGTGCACATTTACTTGTATGTAAATTACAGCCATCCTACAGCATCTCCCCCCTGGAGGAGGACCTTCTGGCCCTGGTGGAGCACAAGCTCTTAGAGGCGGAGTTCTGGAGCACCGTGAGACCAGAACACCTGTATCCTTCTCCAACACCCCCCCAAACTCCCTTTGATTAAAAAAAAAATAGAGGGGAACATCCCACTTGGATTCCTCCCTCTACTGCCAGAGGTTCTGTCCCCCCTGTTTTGCTTATTAATCTTCCTATCAACCTTCCCATCAATAAGCTCTGTCCTATTGCTGAAAACAAAATTTGTAGCATGTCCTTTTGGTTAAACACAACACTGTCATAGAATTCAGCTTGGAACAACCACGGGCTAGGTCTCAGAGTGACTCCTTCCTGTGGTGGCTCTTCTTGCCCGCTGTTTGCTGTTCAAATACTGATTAAATTTCACCAAAGTGCTCAGAGAAACCAGACAAAAAGATGCCCCGCAGTTGGACACTGTTATGAGCATGAAGCCCCATGACACAAGGCTCAGAGAGCGTTGTGACTTTAAGAGAGTGATTTCCCTAGCAGGGAGGAGGAACTGCTATCACTTTCCCCCTTTCATTCCATATTTATTCCTGCATCCAGAGGCATGCAGAACCCTGATAATGGTGCTGCAGACCGTCCAAGTGCACGGAGTGAGGCTGTAATCTAATGCACGACGTCTTATCTACCACAGAGAAAGTAATCATCAGGGCAGCAGCTCCGGGCTGCGCACGGCCCTCCTTGCCTTTGCCAGAGCGTCCCAGACTGGCTCCTTTATTTCCCCCCCCCTTTTTTTTTTGCACTTCATTTGAGAGGAAAAAACTCTGCAAGGGAAGAGCTTTTGGAGTACATATTTGACCAGAGTATAATAGATAATCAGAACAGCTCAGAGACCCTCAGTCTGCCAGGAGAATGCGCCAGGGGATCTGCATGGCACCCACCCCACCCCCCGAGGGCATGATTATCCTTTAGCCGCACTTTGAAAGGGTTAATGAAGGGCAGACCGACCTCTCTCACGGCCTTTCTACACACCTCAGCTCTTGGGTGCAGGAGTAGTTCCACTGACAAGACGGTTTCAGTCAAATCAATAAGAAATTATTTTTAAAATGAGGTTAAGTGCATTATTTTTCCATTACATGGTCAGGGTTTACCCAGGACACAGCCAGAGACAAAGGTTTCCTATGAGTAAGCTGCGTCCAAGGTTAAGCTGCTGTGAGGTTTCCAGCTTTGTAGAACGAGTTCTGTCCACTGAACACAGCCCCTGGGAGGGGCTGAGAGACGGCATAGTAATGCCTTCTAGAAGCATTCTCATCAGCCGAGGGACAGACGGACATGGAGTCTGGGAGGGCAGGTTTCTTCTTTCCCTCGTGGACCTGCAGCTGCTGTGACACCAGCGTCTTCCCCCACAGCCATCCCTGAATGACTGGTGTCAGCCACCAGAGTCTCTTAGAGAACCCCTTTCCTCCTTAGTGAAGTGGAGGACCAACGACTTCTAACTCCGTGGGGTCCGCAGACTTACTGTACAGCTGCTATGTGTCAAGCAATCAAAATAACCAACACTTACCCAGTGCCAGACTCTGTCCTGAGACCCTGACACACATTGGTTCATTTAATCTTCAAAATAACCTGGTAAATATGTTTATGATTACCCCACTTGACAGAAAAGGAAACTGAGGCACAGAGAAGCAAAGTAACTTGCCCACAGTCTCAGTGGTCATAGCAGAAGAGGCAAGATCCAAGCCCCTTCCATCAGACTTGAGGCTCTTCCCTGCAGAGACACTTAAGTCTTAGGATATCCTTTGTACTTTATCCTAATAAAGTGTGAGCTTAGGTTTCAAGAAGGCCCGGCTGAGCTGGTAGGGATGTGTTAGCACACAGACCCCCATGGCAGGTGCTCGGTCTGCATCCGAGGCCTTGTCCTGAGCAGACAGTGGAGCAGTGGAGCTGATTGGAGCAGCTCTGATCCCAGCCAGAGGCCACCTGCCATTCTGCTAAAGAACCATCCTGCTAAAGGATCATCCTCAGAGCTCAACCCTGGTGCAGGAATTCTGTTCTTCCATAAAAGGAAGCCATATTTGCAGAAAGATCCACATTTGGCTGGTGAAATCCATCCAATCAAAAGTTGTAACCAAGTTGTTGTGATTCAAACTCGGATGTCGATTTCAACCCCTATCTCACAACTATTTTGAGCCCAGGAAAGCCCACAAGTGTATCTATTCTGAGACAACGACACAAAAAGATCCAGTTAGAAAAATGTTCAGAGAAACTTGGGAATTATAATTACTCCTACACCCGAGAGCGTTCAACTGCTCTCATTTTATAAAGTGGCTTTGCAGAAATTGCACCTTAATGTTCTGCCCCACAGGCGGTTCGGGATGGGGAGGTAGCAATATTTAATTGATAGAAGGCTCCCCGACTGAGGGGCTTGGAGAAATGGGCCCTGGACTCACCGGTGTGCAGGTGTCCTGGGAAGGGATGGAGGGGCCCCCTGGCAGGACCAATAAGAAAGAAGCAATAGCAGGGAAGAGAAGTAAAAAGGGATTAGGCAGAGGACTGGGGCACAGTGGTATAAAATACCCACTTCATTCCTAAGGGAACAGTGTTGCCTACATTTTAGTGCCCATTTTACCACCTGGCCAGGACCGTGCTAAACCCTGAATGTGCATTAACTCATTTATTCACCCAAACGATGCCTTAAAATACATTCTATTAGAATTCCCCCTGGATAGCTTGAAAGATTTTTTTTTTTTTTTGAGACGGAGCCTCAAGCTATCCCCCTGGGTAGAGTGCCATGGCATCACAGCTCATAGCAACCTCCAACTCCTGGGCTCAAGCGAGTCTCCTGCCTCAGCCTCCCAAGTAGCTGGGATGACAGGCGCCTGCCACAACGCCCGGCCATTTTTTTTTTTGGT
>CAUYQV010048261.1:0-22445 GCA_963574575.1 Galagoides demidoff
GGCATCACAGCTCATAGCAACCTCCAACTCCTGGGCTCAAGCGAGTCTCCTGCCTCCGCCTCCCAAGTAGCTGGGACCACAGGCGCCCGCCACAACGCCTGGCCATTTTTTGGTTGCAGCCATCATTGTTGTTTGGCTGGCCTGGGCTGGGGATTCGAACCCGCCACCTTAGGTGTATGTGGCTGGCGCCTTAGCCAATTGAGCCACAGGCGCCGAGCCAGCTTAGTCTGTTTAAAAAGAAATGGTAGTACTGGCTTAACATTTTCTAGGAGTAGAAAGGATAGGGATACACAATAACTTTTGAATAGCATTGTATACGGATGATAATACCTAGAATAATTAGACTAGTTTGTTTTATAAAGGAATTCAGCACATACGAGATCATGCCCTTGCCGCTTAAATCAAAATTCTTGAATTAGGCTCTAATGGGAAAAACCAGACCTACTTGCCTGTAACAATCCTAGCTGATCTTAGACTGAAAATAAAGCGTTAACAGGCAAATAAATGTTAAAATCCTTAACCTAGTCTTATGTTGAGAGGACCTTTTGTTTTTGTTAATGTAAGATTTGAAAAAAAATTGCAGAAGAAATTTAAAAATCAACTTCAAGAAAAATTACTTATCTGGGGCAGCGCCCGTGGCTCAGTGAGAAGGGCGCAGGCCCCATGTACTGAGGGTGGTGGGTTTGAACCTGGCTCCAGCCAAACCACAACAAAAAAATAGCTGGGCGTTGTGGCAGGTGCCTGTAGTCCCAGCTACCTGGGAGGCTGAGGCAAGAGAATCACCTAAGCCTAGGAGTTGGAGGTTGCTGTGAGCTGTGTGACACTGCCATTGCACTCTACCGAGGGCGATGAAGTGAGACTCTTGTCTCTTAAAAAAAAAAAAAAAAAATGTTTATCTGGTGCTCTGAGAAAGATCACTTGTCATTGAGAACAGTTATTTTGTGAGGGATGTTCTGAAGTATTCTTGGAGCAGCTTGTACAAATGCTGCTCCCACATTTTCAGTAATTTTGAAGTTGCAGGGAAGTTGTTGTTTTCGGTTATCTAATGAAAAATCGTTTTAATTCCTTTTTTTTTTTTTAATAGAGATGTGAACTTTGTCCCCATAAGGATGGAGCTTTAAAAAGAACAGATAATGGGGGTAAGTGCAGAGATTTTTGAAAAAACTTTTATTGAAAACTTGGTTGGTAGAGTATTTTAAAATATTTAAATATTTGGTAGTTCATATTATTTTTTCAAATTAGATAGTGTTCGCTACTCAAATATTTTTAGCAGTAATGGATGTAGTTTACAAATCCTTTTGCATTGAAGCATAATTTTTCTACTTTGTGGACAAACTTAAATATTGACTATTTCATGTAAGATCTACATTCAAAATCTAGAGTTTTAAAAATGGTTATAATTTCTTATATTAGAAATTATTTTTGAAAAATAAGTTATGTTTTTTGTTAATTGCTGTTAGAGATAAAACTCTGGTTTCTGGTTAATGTTAATTTTAACATCTCGAAGATCTTTGTAACTTGAATATAAAGAAATTCTGATTTCTGTCCTAAATTTTGGTATGCTTTCCTAAGAACCCTTATGTGTTGCTCGTTTTCATCCTTCCTTTCACTTATCTTCCTCAAAGAAAGCTCATTTACTTGCCGTACTGTACTGTTCTTAAATATGTAGACACTAATTTATTCAACTGTGCCATAATAGAAGGAAACTCAAAAAAGTAGATCTTACAACTACTATTATCATGCTCTTTTCTACCTTGGGCATCCCACACCTAAAGTATTTTTGACATGGAATAGAGTTATGGCATGAGGAAATGCAATGTTTCTGACTAGCTATATATATTTCAAAATTTAATATTTAGACTATGTTATACAAGTCACATTGTTTAAAATTAAAAAAATAATTAACAACTTTGCTTGTTACTCTTATTCTCCATAAGCTTAGTTTCTCAGCAACATTTCTGCCACCAGGATAACTGCTGTTATTCCTTTCTTCCATATCCTTCCAGGTTTCTTTTGCATATGCAAATGTGAACACTTAAAGTACTTACTTATTTTTATTCACATGGATTAATATTATACATACTCTCCTGCATCTTAATTTTTCTCACTGAATGATGTATCTTTTCATTATCAGTATAGAGCTTTTTTTGGGTACCATATATTATGTAAACAGTCACCTGTTAATGGACTTTCTAATCTTCTGCTTTTATAACTAATGCTTGTGTGCAAATATATCTGTAGGATTATTCATTCCCAGAAGTGGAAATGTTGGGTCAAAAACATTTAGTTTACAGTTGGCTCAGCGCCTATAGCTCAAGCGGCTAAGGTGCTAGCCACATACCCTGGAGCTGGTAGATTCGAATCCAGCCCAGGCCCACCTAACAACAATGACAACTACAACCAAAAAATAGCTGGGCATCTGTAATCCCAGCTACTTGGGAGACTGAGGCAAGAGAATCTCTTAAGCCCCAAGAGTTGGACTTTGCTGTGAGCTGTGATACCTACTGTGGCACTCTCACCCAGGGTAACAGTTTGAGACTCTGTCTCAAAATAAGACAAAACAAAAATTTTATAGTTAATTCTGATAGATATTCCCAGATTATTCCCCATATAGTTGTATCAATGTATGTTTCCCAGCAGCCATGGTTGAGAAAGGTATTCATACCTTTTGCAATCTAATAGGTGAAGGTTGGTATCTTAATAGTAATTTTGTATTTCTTTTATTAATGAAGTTGAGCAACTCTGCTTATATTTCCCTTTTTTTTTTTTTTTTGAGACAGAGTCTGACTTTGTTAGAGAGTCTGCCCTCGATAGAGGGTGTCACAGCTCACAGCAACCTCAAACTCCTTAGGCTTAAGCTATTCTCTTGCATCAGCCTCCCAAGTAGCTAGGACAACAGGCACCCGCCACAATGCCTGGCTATTTTTTTTATTGTTGTTGTTGCACTTATCATTGTTGTTTAGCGGGCAGGGGCCAGGTTTGAACCCACCAGTCTATGTGTATGTGCACAGTGCCCTAACCACTGAACTATGGGTGCCGAGCCCTATATTTACTTTTCTTTTCTTTCCTTTATTTTTCTTCTTCTTCTTCTTCTTTTTTTTTTTTTCTTTGAGACAGTGTTTCATCATGTCACTCTCGGTAGAGTGCAGTGGCATTACAGCTCACAGCAACCTCAAACTCTTGGGCTTAAGAGATTCTCTTGCCTTAGCCTCCGAAGTAGCTGGGACTATAGGCACTGTCCTTTTTCTTTTTTTGAGAGTTTCACAGTGCTGCCCCAGGTCAGAGTGCCATGGCTTTAGCCTAGCTCACAGCATCTTCAAATTCCTGGATTCAAGAGATCCTCCAGCCTCAGCATCCTGAATAGCTGGGACTCTCAGCAACTGCTATAATACCTGGCTAATTTTTTAGAAGAGACAGTCTCTCACTCTTATTCAGGCTGGTCTCAGACTCCTGAGCTCAAGCAGTTCTCCCGCCTCTGTCTCTCAGGTTGCTAGGGTTATAGGTGTGAGCTGCTGCACCAACCTTCTCCTTAACATTTTCAAGAGCAGTATTTATTTATTTTTTTTTATTCTTTGGTCTCTTGGTCTATACATAAACCTTTTTGATTTGGTTGTTCATCTTTTTTTTTTTTTTTAAATGGTTGGAGCTCTCATAGGAGCCCTTTGTATTATGCTCTTTTGATATGAGCTGAACTATTTCTTTGCCTATCTTTTCTTAGTTGGGGGTTTATTATTCAAGAGTTTTTGATTTTTATTTAGTTGAATTTATTAATTGTGTCTTTCATATTTTGAATCATTAATTAGAAAGTCTTTTCCAGTTCAAAGTTATAACAGAATTCTTTCACATATTCTTTTAGTATTTTAGAGTTACTGGTGGCTGATGCAATTCAAGAAGTATTTATTGACTGTCAACATTAAGTATTAGGTATTGTTTTAGGTAGTTGAGACACACCAGAGAATAAAACAAAGATCCCTTCTCTCTGGAGCTCACAGTCTAGCATTTTTGTTTTATACCACTTAATTTGTTTACCATCTGTTATTCGGGCCAAGTTACCACACTTCTTTGCACCTCTGTCCTCGGCTGGCCAACGAGGGAACAAGTAGACCTGGCTTAGATGTGGGTAACATGCCAAGTATATATATATATTTATTTATTTATTTTTTTTTTTGAGACAGAGCCTCAAGCTGTCCCCCTGGGTAGAGTGCCGTGGCATCACAGCTCACAGCAACCTCTAACTCCTGGGCTCAAGCGAGTCTCCTGCCTCAGCCTCCCAAGTAGCTGGGACCACAGATGCCCGCCACATCGCCCAGCTATTTTTTGGTTGCAGCCATCATTGTTGTTTGGCAGGCCCAGGCTAGATTTGAACCCACCACCTTAGGTGTATGTGGCTGGCATCTTAGCCACTTGAGCCACAGGTGCTGAGCCACCAAGTATATTTTCAATGCCATGCAGGACATCCACCCCCAACCCATCACCCAGGCAGTGGATAGATCTAGAAGTTGATTTTTAATAATAAAGTACAATGGGGAAAGAGCAGAGGGATTTGAGCCGGGTGTCTAATGTGTTGCAGTGGTTTTTTCCCTTAATTTTATTTCCTAATTTCTAAACATGTAGGAATTTTTAATCTTTTTATTATTGATTTCTAGTTTAATTTCATTGTGGTCAGAAAATTCACTTTGATTTTAATACTGTGAGATATGTTATGAGACTTGGTTTATGGCTAGAATGTGGTTAGTTTTTACATATTCTGTGTGTGCTTGAAAAGAATGTGATAGTTGTAGTCTTGGAATATAATGTTTATATTATATTAAGTTCATGAAAAAGTGGCATGTATCTCATTCCTGAATATCACCATGGTCATCTTCGAAGTATTTCCCTTGGCCATCTGGTCACCGTAGTGATATTCAACAACGAGGTGTACGTAGCACTTTTTCTCGTAAGACTTTGTGAACTGAATTGTCAGACTTCATATGACAATATGTCTTAAGGCCATTCCAGAAAAAGACTTGCAAAATTGCTTTGAATGGTGGACTAGGCACTGATGTCAGTGCATAGCTTCTCAAGGGGGAGTACCTCGAAGGTGACTATAGTGATATTCCAGCAATGAGGGATGTAGAACTTTTTCTAGAATGAGTTCTCAAACTTAATTGTCTATCTTTGTGTACCTGTTAGGTCATTTATGATATTTAGGTTGTTAAAATCTATATCCTTACCGATTTGTTGACTATTTTATCATTTATTGAGAAAAGTATATTAATAAATATTTCTATTTCTCACTGTGACAGCGTAACTATATTATATGTTTCGGTAATATGTCATTATGTACATGCACATTTGGAAGTGCCATATCTCTTCCTCATGAATTGAATTTTTTATCATTATGGAGTATCTCTCTTTTTGTCTGGTACTATTTTTTGTCTACCTTGAGTAAGATTAACACAATCTCTGTTCTTTTGGTTTCTGTTTCCAAATTGTATAGTTCCTTTCTTGTTAGTTTTCTTTTATTCAATGTTTAGGTTTTTTTTTTTTGAGACAGAGTCTCAGTATGATGCCTTTGGTAGAGTGCTGTGACGTCACAGCTCACAGCAACTTCCAGCTCTTGAGCTTAAGGGATTGTCTTACCTCAGCCTCCCACGTAGCGGACTATAGGTGTCCGCCACAATGCCTGGCTGTTTTTTGGTTGTTTGTTTGTTTCCTTCTTTCTTTCTTTCTTTCTTTTTTTTTTTTTTGAGACAGAGTCTCACTGTATCACCCTTGGTAGAGCGCTATGGCATCACAGCTCACAGCAACCTCAAACTCTTGGGATTAAGCTATTGTCTTGCCTCAGCCTCCCAAGTGGCTGGGACTACAGGCGCCTGCCACAACACCCGGCTATTTTTGGATTGCCATTGCCATTGTTTTTTAGCTGGCCTGGGCTGGGTTGAACCTGCCAGCCTTGGTGTATGTGATGCTGTAACCACTGTGCTGAGCCTTGGTTGCATTTTTCATTGTTGTTTAGCAGTCCTGGGCCAGGCTTGAACCCACCAACTTCAGTGTATGTGGTTAGTTTCATAAAAGGGCTGTGTACATTGGATACTTTTTCTTCCATTCCTGGGACACTTTGCTAAGAAGCACATTTTCCAGTTCCATCCATGTAAACATGAAAGAGGTAAAGTCTCTATTTTTCTTTAGGGATGCATAGTATTCCATGGTGTACATATACCACAGTTTATTGATCCATTTGTGGATCGATGGACACTTGGGCTTCTTCCATGATCTGGCAATTATGAATTGGGCTGCAATAAACATTCAAGGAAAGCACTTATCCCTGGGATCTCTCCTGAAGTGGCTGCCTGCTTATCCAATGCACCAAATGCAGTTTCCCTCAATGCCCCTGAGGGCCAAGGGTGTTAATCTGCCAAACATCTGGATCTTCGCACTCCTCCAGCATCACAGCCCCCACGTTTGGGCAGCTCAGTCACTAGATTACTTGCCCAAGGATGCCCGCCGATCCCCACGCTGCACCATTCAGGAGCAACTCCCCCATAGAAACTGTGCAGGCAGCACACAGCTGAACAGCATTAGCTCCTTACCGGCTCAGCGGCTCAGTCCAGGGGCCCAGACAACGCCCAAAGTCATCCACACATCAGCCCCAGGTCTCCCAAAGGAGTTCAGTGGAGTGTCCACATCCAGACAAACCAAAACAGCCCCCAGGCAAGGCTCTTTCTACTTGCAGTCTCACTGTTGCTATAGGTACAGCTGCAGGCAGCCTCCAATGAAACAAACGGGCACCCACCACTTGCCGGGTTTCCACCCCGCTGACCTCCTCATGGGGTTCTAAAGTCTTTCATTGACTTCCTGGGTCACCAAAGGACAGCCTCTGAACAAAACTCACCGGCCAGAGATGCCTAAAATCTTCTTTCCCCCTTCTCACTGCACCCGGTTACACAGAAGCTACTACTCGGCTGCCATCTTGTTGATGCTTCTACATTTAATAGTATTTTCTTATATAAGAATGACTTACACTTTTATTTATTCAATTATTTATTTGTATTAGTGTTGCTTATGAATATTTATGTTGTTATCAAAGCTGTAATCCAAAATGTACTAAGTTTATTTTGTTCCTCAAACCATTATAGTTTTAATCATTGGAAACTCTTCAGGTTGGTTTATTTTTGGACTACTTATGAATAGTTTACTGATTTATTTTTCAATTCTTATGTCAGTTCCATGTTGTTTTTTATTCTTATGGTTTTCTAATACATTAAAATATAAGACAGAGTAAGGCCCAGAAATTGCCTTTGCATTTTTATATCAATTTTAGAATTAGAATGTAAATTTCTAACAAAGAGATTATATTCTTGAAATTTGTTTTAACTATACCTATTCTGATAGAACTACTGTCTTAATAATAGTGAGTCTTCAATTTTATATCATTTATCATGTCATGTTATTTTTAGATAATAGTTTAAATTTTCAATGTACCAATATGAGATGACATTCATTACTTTTTTCATAAGTATTTTATAGGTTTTTAAAAATGCTTTAGTAAATTAAATTATATTTTTCTTGAATTTTCTGTTTTTATTTTCTTGTCTTAATAGAATAGCTAGTATCTTCGTATCCTGTTCTATAGTAAGCATTTTGTTGTTTATTTTGTGATAGTTTATTTTATTCTGCTGAGTTTTTTACATTTTATTCAATTTGAGAATATTTCTATTTGCATTCCTAAACAGAGTTATAAAAGTTCTTTTAATATCCTTGTCCACAAATCCCAGCACCTCAGCCATATCTAGACTGGTTCAATGATTGTGTTTTCCCTTTAGAATGGTTCATGCCATTTTGTTTCTACATACTTTAAATTTTCTCTATTTTGTTTTATACATTGTGAATGATACATTGTAGAATTTCTGGATTATGTTATATTTCTAAATGGAATGTGTTCATATATAAAGCAGCAATTTAATTTGCTGTACATAAAATCCTGTCAAAATCCTGTTGCATTCTAATGCTGCTGCATTGGAAAATAATTTAAATTTTGTGTCAGTTCCTATAGCTTTTTTGTTATTTATCATTTTTATTTCAAATTAATATGAATATACAAAGTTGTAGGTTACATTATTTTCAGTTGGGTAAAGTTAAATTTGTACTTGAGCCCTTCAGCCAGGAGGCATGACGAACACACATTGAGCACATTAGGTAAAATTTCCCCAATTGCCCTCATTCCTCTTTTGCCTCCCTCTCTTTTCACTTCCCCCTTGCTAGACTATGTTTGTGTTTCATAATTCATGTGGGTATATAGTTGTCTATCTATTAGTTTCATATTAGTATTGAATACATTGGATTTTATTCCCATTCTTGAGATACTTTATTAAGAAGAATGTGTTTGATTTTTATCCAGGTAAACATTAAAATTTGTTTGCCGAGTCTTGGCTCGGCACCCACAGAACAGTAATTATGGTGCCAGCCACATACACTAAGGGTGGTAGGTTCAAACCCAGTCGAGGCCAGCTAAACAACAATGACAACTGCAACAACAACAACAACAAAAAAATAGCTGGGCATTGTGGCAGGCACCTGTAGTCCCAGCAACTTGGGAGCTGAGGCAAGAGAATCGCTTGAGCACAAGAGTTTTTGAAGTTTCTGTGAACTGTGACACCACAGCACTCTGCTGAGGGTAACGTAGTGAGACTCTGTCTCAAAAAAAGAAAATGTATAGTCTCTATCTTTTCTGATGGCTGAATAGTACTCCATGGTATATATACACCACAGTTTGTTAAACCATTCTTGGGTTGATGGTTACTTAAGTTGCTTCCATGACATCTTAGTTGTGAATTGAGCTGCAGTAACATTCTGGTGCAAATTTCATTGTAGTAAAATGATTTTTGTTCTTTTGGGTAGCTACTTAGTAATGGAATTGTGGGATTAAGTGGAAGGTCTACTTTTAATTCTTTAGAATTCTCTATACTTCTTTCCATAAAGCTTGTATTAATTTGCAATCCCACCAGCAGTGCAGAAGTGTTCCCTTCTTCCCATACCCACGACATCAACTGCAGATTTAGGACACTGTCATGTGGGCTAATCTTACAGAAGTTAGGTGATATCTCAGGATGCTTTTGATTTGCATTTCTCAGATAATTACAAATAATGAGCATTTTTTCATGTGTTTGTTGACCATTCATCTGTTATCTTCAGGGAATTTTCTGTTGAAGTCTCTTGCCCACTTATACATGGGATAATCTGTTCTTCTCTTATTGATTAATCTGCGTTCTCTGCAGATTCTAGTTGTCAGCCCTGCATCAGATCCATAGCATGTAAAAATCTCCCATTTTGAAGGTTGCCTCTTTGTTTTGGTTGTGGTACTTTTAGATGTTCAGAAGTGTTTTAGCTTTTTCAAATCTCATTTATTTATTTTTGGTGTTGGTGCAATTGCCGGGGGGGGGGGTCTTCCTCATAATTTTTATTTCACAGGCCAATATTGTCAAATGTTTTCCCTACACTTTGTGATTCTTTTCTAGAATTTTTATGGTTTGGGGTCTCAAATTTAAATCTTTAATCTAGTCAGAGTCAATTTTTGTCAATGATGAGAGATGTAGGTTCAGTTTCTGTCTTTTAAATGTGGTTATCCATTTATCCCAGCATCATTTATTGAATAGGAATTCTTTTCCCCAGTGGATACAACCTTGTAAGTTTGTATTAGTTTTCAATGCCACCAGCAGTGCATGCATTTGTTTGTTTAACAAAAATCAAATGCCAATATGTGTCTATGTTCATCTCTAGATTTTCTATCCTATTACATAGATCCATAGCTCTATTTTTGTGGCAGTACCATGTTGTTTTGGCCACTGTAGACTTGTCGTATAACCTGAAATCTGGTAACATGACTCATCCATATTTATTTTTATTTCTAAAAATTGCATTGTCTATTTGAGTTTTTTTCTGGTTCCATATGAAAGAAAGTGGCATTTTTTCAAGTTCTTCAAATTATAATGTTGTTGCATCTATGGGAATTGTATGAAATCTTTAGATTGCTTTGGGTAGTATAGAAATTTTAATGGTGTTGATTCTTCCCAGCCAGAATCACAGTCTGTTCTTCTATTTGTTAATGTCTTCTTCGGTTGCTTTTCTTGAGGTTTCATAGTTATCTTTATAGAGATATGCTTAGTATTTTCTCTACATATATGTTTTTTAGGTTTCAACATGATATTGTACACAGTTAATGCAAAGAATGTGCCTCCTATAGAGCTTTGTCATATCTTCTTGTATTAGGGAGATAGTTTTCATAATGACCATTAAGAGTGATGTTAGATATAACTTTTCATAAATTATTGCTAATAGAGTCTATTTTTTCCATAGTTTTCCTGATAAGATGTTTTATTATATATGTATGTTTAATGTTTTCAAATGATTAGACTTCATATAGTGTGATAATTATATTACTTTTCTATTTTAGTACATTAATATGATAGTTTACATTGATGGTTTTATGGATTACTACTGCTAATCCAATTCAGCATGTGTGGAATGAACAATACTTGGTCATGATGTCTCATCATTATCAATAGTGATATTTTAATTTGTGATGACTTGCAAAGGGTTTTGTGTCTATTTTCATTACATATACTGAGCTGAGAATGCCCTTTGTCATACAATAATTCCCGCATTATTTATGTTTTTCTTTTGGTTGTTTGTTAACTACTATTAAATGTAGAAAATATTAAACAGAAAAATCCATGAATAAACTATTCATAAATTTTAAATTGTGCACCATTATGTGTAGTGTGATAAGATCTCATGATGCCCTGCTCTGTTCCACATGAATAATTCACTTGTTCAGGGGATTTTTACTGTGTATGCTACTCATTCATTTGTCACTTAGTAGCCAGTTAGTTGTCAACTTGAAGAAACTTAGTATAGAGGATCTGGTACTATCTGAAATTTCAGGCATCTACTGGGAGCCTTACAATGTATTCCCCCCCCCATTTTATATTACATATATCCTGAATTCAAGGGATTAAATGTGGAGATTTCAACTAATTTTCAATGCAATTTTCTAAATGTATTTTATAAAACATTGTGGTAGATTTAGGGATTTGGGCCTGATCAAGGACCATGAGAGGCAGTAACATGTAATTTCTATGGGATAGTGTTGTATAACATGAGAGGGAAAGTCCCTTTCAATAAGATACCCTAATTTCACTGTGAAAAATATATTACAGGTTCAAGCACACTATTGCGGAAGTCAGGATCAGGACCTATTCTCATTAAGACTGAAATACACACACACACATACACATGTACACATACTATCTACACATGCACAGAAGATGACAAAAACTTTATACACATTTTTTAAAAAGAAAAAATGGGGGATGGAGTAAGATTTTCTAGAAACATCTTCTTACTGGTCACTTGCAATGAGGCAGGAGAAAGAAAACTCCAGTAATCTCTGTTTGGGGGATCCACCCAGGAATATAACTTTAAGGGAACAGTGAAGCAATAGTGGGCAACAGGAGCCAATATGGTGCTCTGGATCTGAGAAAAAACAACACAGAAGACAAGTTCTTGGGGAAAAGTGGGGACCAGCCAGCCAGCCTGCACCTAGAGTACTGGAGACAAGAAAGGACTGTTAAGAAGCTTTTGATTTGGGGATAAACTACTTACTGTAGAAGCCTCAAATGAGTGGGTGGGCTTGAATGGTGTCCAATATCCAGAATAGAATAAAAGCTTGGCTGGTAGGTGGGCACTACCACTGTGAAAAAGATGTATGGAAGAAATGGTATACAGGGTCATGGTGCATGGACTTCTTCTGGAGTACCCTCTGAGCAAAAGCATCCACACTTGTGATGAGCTGAGTGGCCCTGGGTATTATTGTTGTGGGGCACTGTACTGTGTGACATGACTCCTAAGGAATGTGGTGAGAGATTTAGAAACCCAGACTCATGGGGACTAAACGCTGATGAAGCAACCTGGCCCTTATTAAGGGCCACTAAGCCAGAAAAACAGGACCTGACATCCTCTGCACCTAGAGTGGTGTCCAGCCCATATGTTCTCAGTCTACTAACATCACAGTGCCTCCTTGTGTACATATATATTCTTTGAGTTTTTCTTCTTTTAATTGGTTGTAGTTTTATTATTTTATTTTTACTTTATTCAGTATAAAGCTCTTCAATTTTTTTTTCAGCCCCTTCTATTCTCTCTTTCTTTTTTATTTTGCTGCTGTTTTCTACTTTTTGGTAGAATTCTTTTTTTTTTCTTTTCTCAATGTTCTAAAATAAATTTCTCATACAACAGCTAAGGTAACAAATTCTTTTTTTTTATCTTATATAATTTCAACTTAATTCTCTTTATCTATTTTTATTTTCTACCTATTCTCTGAGTGCTGGGAAGTCATGCATTGGTGTAGCACAAGGAAGTAACAAGCTCACAGTCTATGGTATCCTTCCAGATTTGGTCTTTGGAGAGACGATTTTGGCAGGTTCTCACTATGACATACTGCTGAAGATTTAATTATTTCTTTTTCGTTTCTTTCCTCTCTCTTTCCATATTTGGTGATAATGGAATTTTATTCTTGCTCAGGCAAGTAAAGAGCTCCTGAATTAGAGGAACTCACTCAAGCTGACCTCCCAAATTACTAGAGTTGCAGGTATGACAATACCACTCTTCCAAAAAACGTTCATTTCTTGGCTGGTCACAGTGGTTCAGGCCTGTAATCCCAACACTCTGTGAGGCCAAGGTGGGTGAAATACCTAAGCTCATGTGTTTAACACCAGCGTGAGCAAGAGAAAAACCCCATCTCTAAAAGAAAAAATAACCAGACATTATGGCAAGTGCCTGTACTCCCAGCTACTCAGGAGGCTGAGGCAAGGGAACTGTTTGAGCCCAAAAGTTTGAGGTTGCTGTGAGCTATGACACCACAGCACTCTACCAAGGGTGACAAAATGAGACTCTGTCTCAAAATAATAAAACAAAAAAACTCCATTTCTCCAGTTGCTCTTTCTCTTCTTTCACCATCCTTCTTTTTTTCTTTTTTTTTTATTTGATTTTCTTTGTCCACTATCACTCTTTACCCTTCTCTTCTTATTGGCCTCACACCAAGAGGCCACTTCAACACCTAAGCTCTGAGACAAGATCATTTAAAATGAAGGAAGTAGTGAAAATGAAAAAAATAGGGGAAATAAGAAGAAAATATACATGAGGAGGAACCAACAGAAAAATTCTAGCAATATGGAAAACCATAAAAGAGCAATCCCAACAATGGAATATGAGGCAGATATCACAGAGGTTTACACCTTTAAAGAATTAATGGAAATGACACAAAGAGAATTCAAAATATGGATGACAAAGATAATAAAGGGAAAATGAGAAAGTGAAAAAACAGAATTTAAAAATGGTTGAAAGATATGAACAATATAAAAAGGATGTGGTGGAGTTTAAGAAATTGAATGAGTCAATCAGAAAATGTAAAGATGAAGTAGAAAGTATGAATAACACAATAGACCACAGAGAAGAAAAACCTCAGAGCTAAAGGGTAAAGCTCTTAAACTAACATAGGTAGTTAAAGAAGCAGAAAAGAAGAGAGAGAAAGCAAAACATTTGCTAGGAAGATTATGGGAATTAATGAACCACTCATGCATATGAATTACAGGTATCCCTGAAGGGGAAGAAGAGTATCTCAAGGAAATGGGAGGGCTTCTGGGAGTAATCTTAAATGAAAATATCCGAAGTTTCACTAAAGATTCCGAAACACTCCTCTTAGAGGGATATTGAAACTGGAGTTGTCACAACACAAACAGCATCTCCAAGACACATTGTAATGAACCTGTCCAAAGTCAAGACAAAAGGAGAAAATTCTGTAGGCAGCCACAAATAAGCACCAACTGACCTACGGGGACATAACCGTCAGGGTGACAGCAGACATTTTAGCTGAAACTTTCTAAGCCAGAAGAGAATTGTCATCTACCTTTAATCTTAAACCAAACAATTTTCAGCCCAGAATACTGTATCAAGTTAAAGTAAGCTTCAAAACTGATGGGGAAATCAAATCTTTTATGGATATGCAAACACTGAGGAAATTTGCCAAAACTAGAACAGCTCTACAAGAAGTACTTATACTTATTTTCCTCACTGACCTTCATAATAGCTCTCCAGTAAACTAAACATAGACTAAAGGATAAAACTTGGCTTCCACAATGGTGCAAAGGATAAAACTAAGCAAAAGACTTTCACAAAGTAATATGAATAGAATTTAACCATTCTTACCAATTATCTCAATAAATGTTAATGCCTTGAATTACCCATTTAAGAGGCATAGGCTAGCCAATTGAATGAACAAGCACAAGCCATCTATCTGTTGTCTCCAGGAAACACACCTAATCCTGAAGGAGAAATTTAGAATCAGGGTTAAGGTACAGAAAACAGTATTTAAAGCAAGTGGAAACCAGAAGAAAGGAGGAATTGCAATCTTATTTTCAGGAATGAGTTGATTAAAAGCAACTAAAAATAAGAAAGACAAAGAGAGTCACTTCATTCCAGTCAAAGGAACAATACAATAAGAGGACACTTCAGTTCTAAAAATTAATTAACCCAACTTAAATGCTCTCAGATTTATGCATTGGACCTTTATTGGTCTGAGAAATATGATATAACGTAGCACCATAAAAGCAAAGGAATTTAACACTCCTTGACAGAACTGGATAGGTCCTCTAAACAGAAACTAAACAAAGATGCAAGGGACTTACCATGGCTCTTGAACAAATGGACTTAATAGACATACTGAGTCAATCAGTACACACCATCCCCAAACTAAAGATTGTAAGTTCTTGACAGTCTATGGAAAATATTCAAAAAAGATCATATAGTATTACACAAATCAAACCTCAAAGTTTAAAAGAATTGAAACTTTACCTCATATCTTCTCATATTGCAAGTCAATAAAGGTGAAACTCAACTCCAGAATAAATTTTCATCTGAAAACAGAGACTTGGAAATAAAACAACCTTATGCTGAATGACAGGGTGAAGGAAGATACAAAATAGGAAATTGTCGAATTACTCAAACACAACAACAATGATACTACAAGATACCAAAAATTGTAAAATATTGCTGAAGTAGTCCTATGCAGGAAGTTTATCACATACAATCCCTACACTTGGACATTTGGAAAACAGAAAGAGAGTGCATAAACAATTGAATGAATCACCTTGAAAAAAAAAAAAGGTAGAACAATCTAATTTCAAGCCTAGCAGAAGAAAAAAATCAAAATTAAATTAGAAATAAAGCTTGGTGTGGTGGCTTGTGCCTGTAATCCTAGCACTCTGGGAGGCCAAGTTGGGTGGATTGCCCTGAGCTCACTAGTTTGAGAATAGCCTGAACAACAGCAAGACCCCCATCTCTAAACATGGCTGGGCATTGTGGTGGGCATCTGTAGTCCCAGCCACTTGGGAGGCTCAGGCAAGAGAATTGCCTGAGCCCAAGAGTTGGAGATTGCTGTGAGCTGTGACATCATGGCACTCTACCAAGGGGAATAAAGTGAAACTTTGTCTCAAAAAGAAAAAGGTCAGAAATAAATGAAATTGAAAACAAATAAAAAAAGTCCAGAAAATTTAAAAAAGTAGATTCTTCAAAAAATATATAAAATCAATAAACTTTTGTCCAGATTAACTAGAAACTGAAAATTAAAGTCTCTAATAAACTCAATGAGAATTGAAAATGGCAAAATAACAGGTATCACAGAGATACAAGAGATTATTTCTGACTATTACATTGAATTCTATGCTAATAATTTGACAATATGGAAGAAACAGACTAATACCTGGAATCTCTCCCTCTCCCTAGCCTTAATCAAGAAGAAATAGTCTCTTGAACAAATCAATATCAAACACTGAAATAAAAAAAACAATAATAAATTTTCAACACACACACACACAAAAACATGGGTCAGAAGACTTCGTGCCAAAATTCTTTCAAACCTTCAAAGAATAGCTTGACCCTACCACACTGCAGGAACTATTCTAACACATTGAGAAGGAACCTCCCACAACACATTCTATGAAGCAAACACACTCAGATATCAAAACCAGGATAGAACCAAACTAAAAAGGAGAACTTTAGACCAATTGTGCTAATGAATTTAAATGCAAAAATTCTAAATAAAATATTAGCCAGTAAATTATAGCTACACATTAAAAACAATTATACGTCATGATCAAGTAGCCTTCATCCCACAGATGCAAGGCTGATTTAACATACACAAGTCCATAAATGTAATTCACCATATCAACACAAGCAAAAACAAAGATAATATGATCTTCTGAATAGACACAGAAAAAGCATTTGATAAAATTCATCATCCTTTTCTAACAAAACACTTAAAAATATAGGCATAGGTTACATATTTCTTAAAGTGATTGAAGTCATCTATGAAAAAGAAACAGTTAATATTATACTGAATGAAATAAAACTGAAAGCCTGTCCACTTAGAACTGGAAGCAGATAAGGATTTGCTCTATCACCACTCAATTTGGGCTGGAATTTATATCCAATACCATCAGAGAAAAAGATATAAAGGACATGCAAATCATGGCAGAGGAGATTAAACTATCTTTCTGATAATATAATCTTGTACTTACAGAACCCCAGAGATTCAACCACAAGACTCCTTGACATGATAAATAAACACAGAAACACCTCAGGGTATAAAATAAGTGCACATAATTCAGTAGCCTTTGAATATGACAATAGTAGGCAATTTGAGAAGAAAATTATAGACACCATTCCCTTCACAGTAGCTTCAAATAAAATGAAATACCTTGGAATTTACCTAACAGCAGAGGAAAGAACCTCTACAAAGAGAGTTTTGAAACTCTAAGAAAATAAATAGCAGAAGACATGTACTAGTGGGAGAGCATACCATGCTCTTGGCTGGGAAGAATAAACATTGTTAAAATGACAATACAACCCAAAGCAATTTATAAATTTAAAGAAAAATACCATTTAAATACCAACATCATACTTTGAAGAACTGGAAAAAATAGTACTTCTTTTTTTATGAAAATAGAAAAAATTCTGTATAGCCAAGATAATTGTTAGTAATAAAAACAAAGCTGTAGGCATCACTCTACAGGACTTTAGTCTATATTACAAGTCTAAAGTGACCAAAAGAGCATGATAATTGGCACAAATAAAGAGACATACATATACATAACAAATGGAAACTGAAGAGTTGAAACCAGCTTTTCTTAGTCATCTGATCTTTGATAAAATAAACAGAAGTATACACTAGGGGATTTCTTATTCAATAAATGGTCCAGGTGGAACTAGGTAACCCAATGGAAAAGACTGAAACTGGACCTGTACTTTTCTCCATTTATAAAAATTGATTCAAGATGGGTAAAGGTTTTAAATCTAAGGCATGAAATGACAAAAATCATAGAAATATTTGTGGTAAAAACTCTTGAGGATGTCAGCCTGGGGAAGGATTTTATAAAAGTGACTTCACTGGCAATTGGAACAACAAAAATAAACAAATGTGACTTAATTAAACTGAAAAGCTTCTGCACAGCTAAGGACGTAACAATCAAAGCAAATAGACAAACTTAAGAAGGGAAAAAGATATTTTCACATTATGAATCTGACAAAAGTTTGATAACTAGAAACTACAGAATATTCAAATTAATCAACAAAAAAAGGGCGTCTATCACTGAACAAGAGACGTGAAAAGAAACTTCACTGAAGAAGACAGGGAAATGGCTAACAAGAATATGAAAAAATGTCCATCATTTCTGATCATTAGGGAAATTCAAATGAAAACCACCATCAGATATCACCTACTCCCAGTGAGAAAAGCAAATGCTGGTGTGGCCGTGAAGAGAATGGAACACTTTTCATTGTTGATATGACTGCAAAATAATACAGCCTCTTTGGAAAGAAGTATAGAGAATCCTCAAATAACTCTAATCAGACTTCCCATTTGACCCCATTATCCCTCTACCAGTTATCTACCCAGAAGAAAAAAAAATCATTTTATTATAAGGACATTTGCACTATACTGTTTATCACAGTTTAGTTTACAATCACCAATATGTGGAAACAACCTAAATGCCCATCAACTCAAGAATAGTTTCACAAACTTTGGTATGTGTGTACCATGGAATACTATTCAACCATTAAAAGATGCTGACTTTACATCTTTTGTATTAACCTGATGGATTTAAAACACATTCTTCTTAATAAAGTATCAGAAGAATAGAAAAGCAAATATCCAATTACTCAGTACTAATATGGAGCCAATAGACAATCTAATTCATTCATACAGAGGACAAATGCTAATTTCAATTCAAGTTGGGTACAGAAAGAACAAGAGAGAGGGGAGAGGGAAGGGTATGATGTTTGTAGTGCTCCCATTTGATGAGCACAATGTAGGGGTATATCACACCCTTTTGGGTACAGGACACAATTACAAGAGGGATTCTGCATAACACATTCAAATGTTGTCACCTAGTTATTTATATAATCACATCAACCTGAAATAAAGAAAAAAATAAGTGGAAAAATAGAAAAGTAATTAAAATTTTCTTAATATATAACAATAACAAAAGTGAACACAAGTCACATTGAGCACCTCCTATAATAGCAGAAGTTAAACTTCACTTGAGTCTTACAAATTTAGTATAGTTTTTTCTTTATTAAAATGTGTATATAGTTTTTGGCATCCTCTCTGTGTGTATACATACACATACATACATGTATATCTAATAATTTCTTTATACATTCATGCATTAATGTGTAAATGGACACTTAAATAGATACTTCATCTTGGTTACTATGTTATGAATAATGCAGGGATGAATGTGGAGGTTCAGACATATGTTTGAGATGCTAATTTCATTTCTTATGTGTTCATACCTAGAAGAGTTATTGCTGTATCATATTAAAATTGTATTTTTAATTTATTGAAGAAATTTCATGCTGTTTTCCCCAATGGCTGTGCTAGTTTATATTCCCATCAATAGTACACAAGTGCTCCCTTTTCTCTACACCATTGATAATATTTGTTACATTTTATTTTTTTTTATGTTGGTCACCCCAATAAGTGTGAAGGGGTACACATTACACATAAATAAAGATATCATCTGTATGGTGTCACTTAAAAATGGACTATATAAAACATGAATATATAGAAAAAGTAGAATGTGTTTAGAGGGTGGGACAAGTGGAATAGGGCAACGTAGGTGAAATGTTACCGTTTCATTTATGTAAGAGTAAATAAATTTAGTGATCTAATATACAACATGAAGACTATACTTAATACTGAAAATTGACTAAGAGAGTTATTTTAGCTTTTTTTTATCACACACAAAAAAATTAAAAGTATCTCTGTGAGATGATAAATATCTTAATTTGCTTGACTGCAGGAACCATTCCACTTATATATTGTTGTGGCCACTCAAAGGGGTAAGTCAGGACATGGATTCAGAGTACAAGCTTCAAGAGATGAAGCTCACAAGAGATGCAGAAGAACCCTGAACAAATTTTTTAGTAGTCTTTTATTTAGGAGTTAAACAAAGGTTGGGATGTATTCCAATTCATGATTTCATCGGAGTATGTGCCCCAGGACCACACACTATAAACAAACTATGTGCCTTTTCTCCACTACTTCTACAAGGAACTGCCATAAAATGTTTCAAGTTTAACATCTGCCTTACTACTGCACCAATTTCTGCCCCTCCAGGATTAGTGAGTTACTTGGCAGTTTGACTCCAAGTCACAAGAAATCTCAAGGCTTGCCAGGAGAATGTCTTGCTCTCAGAAATTCCTCAGAAGAGTAGTGAGATTGGTGACTGCTATCATAAGCATGATGTTCAATCCTCAACATGTCCCCCCCTTTTTTTAAGATTTCCTTTCATAGGGTTAGGGATAAAACTGCAGTTGTTTGTTTAAATTGTTATTCTCTCTGGGAGGCTCTTCTTCATGCTATACAAATAAATAAAAAGGCACAAATAATAAGTAAAATGATTATACCGATAGTGCTTGAAAAAAAATGTAAAAGAAAAAGGTGAAATATTAGCAATACTATCAGAAATACTTTGTAAAATATCATTTCCTGTAATGATACTTCCAGGATACAACTGTATTTAAAGGTGGATTGAGAATATAGGCCCAATTTGAAAAGTTGTGGGGGAAACACCTACCTTAGTTGTTATTAATGCAGTCATGGCCAGGATCAGGAACTCTGCTGTTTAAAGGTTTACTTTGTCATTTCACCATGTCTTCAGCTACTGTTGATAGCTTTTTTATCTTCCCCCATGAAGGTGAAGTGGCATTGGTGGTTCTTGGAAGGGGGTAATATATACTGGTTCATTGAATGACCATGATATTAATAAGATCAGGAAAGGCTGTCTCATCAAAATGCTAGTGAGGTCTCTGTTCATGCCATGGTTTGATCCAATGAGCAGGTAGAAACTTCTTTTCTTGATGTTCTGTAATGACGTGAGCAAAACCTTGACCCCATTTTCACACATACACAGACATCCATTCTGCATGATCAGGTTCTTTATAAAAGATAGGTTTTTGTACTTGAGGAGGTTTGGGGTGAGAAAGAGATGTACAATGACATTCTGCTTCTGTAGTTCTGTCATTATTCAAATTTAAAAAAATAGGGTAAATAAGGCTTTTGTAAGGTTATATCTGGGACTATTGTTAATAGGGAGTATACCATCTCCCCCTTTTTGTTTTAGAAGCATATCTTTAAGTGTTCTATGTTGAAATTTTAAAATGTCTTGTCCTTGTGAATTATAAGGGATGCCATGAAAGATATGTGCTCTCCAAAATGACAAAAAAAAGAGTGCAATTATTGTGACAAATAAGAAGATGCATTGTCAGTTTTTATAGATTGGGGTAAACCCATAATATTGAAGCATTCTAATAAATGCAGGATTACATATTGAAGTATTCTAATAAATTTTGGATTTCTCTGGCTAGGGCTGTTGCCCAGGAGAAGTGAGAATATGTATCAAAAGTATGGTGTACGTATTTTGATTTACCAAAAAAAGGAATGAAGTTCACATCCATTTGCCATATTTGGTTGGCTATTTCCCCTCTGAGATTTGTTCCTTCAGAAAAAGGTGATGATTGAATTTTTGAGCAGGATGGACAAGTGGGTAGTATGTGTTGAGACTGAACTTTTGTGAGACTGAATTATTTATGAAGTAGTTTTGCATTAGCATGTGTATAAGAATGAAAAGTTGAGGCTTCTTGAATGGTGGCAGTAAGAGCTTTATCTATCTGAGTTTAGTGAGGTCATTGGACCTGGTAAATTAGTGTGTGCTCTAATGTGAGTGATGTATAAGGGATAAGTGCATTGTCAAAGTAAGTTTTGGATAGAGAGAAAAATAGGGGAGATTTCATCTGTAGAAGTAATAGTGACTGTTTCCAAATGTTTAGTAACAAAACAAGAATATTGAGAGTCAGTTACAGTGTTCATAGAATGGTGAAAATCTTGACATAACATTAAAATAACTTACATCTCATTCTTCTGGACAGAATTATAAGGACTTTGAACAATGTGTTAATTAGAACCATCAATACAGTCAGCTTTACCATTCTTAGTAGCATCAGTATAGAACCTTATGGAATCCATGATTGGGGAATCTTTCCAATTTGATGGAGAATACAAGAGGTAAATTTTAAAAATTGAAATCTTTGATCACTGGAATAGATGTTACTAATGAGGATGATAAAAGAAGACAAAGCAGTTTTCCAGGGCAGAGACAGTTGAAAATTAAGCTGAATTTGTTTACCTGTAAAAGGGATAATAATGGATCTTGGGTTGTATCTAATAAGCTGTTGAAGTCTATTTAGCTTTTGGCAACTAATTCACAAATTTTGTCCAAATATTGTTGCAATTTTTGTGTGATTTTATCGGACAGAAATAACCATTCAAGAAATGCATCTTCTTGATAAATAACCCCTGTGGGTGATGAGAGGTTGCAGTAATGATTAAATGAATGGGAAATATGAGATCAACATGATCTAGTTCATTAGTAGAAATTTACTTTCTTTTTTTTATTTTTTATTTTTTTTTATTAAATGATAACTGTATACATTAATGCAAATGTGGGGTACATTGTGCTGTTTTCATATACAATTTGAAATACTTTCATCAAGCTGGTCAACATAAATTTCATGTCATTTGCTTAGTCATTATATCAAAACATTTATATTCTAGTTCTAGAAAAGTTCACTTGTAAACTTGTTAGACAGATATATAGGTGATCTTTCAAGTCACCCTCCCACCACCCAACCACCCTTCTCCCCTCCCCTTCCCCACCCCCTCCCCATATTCTTGAGCTAGAATTAAGTTGTATCTTTCATTTGAGAGCTATAGATTAGTTTCATAAAAGGGCTGTGTACATTGGATACTTTTTCTTCCATTCCTGAGATACTTTGCTAAGAAGAACATTTTC
>CAUYQV010048262.1:0-12757 GCA_963574575.1 Galagoides demidoff
CCCCCCCCCCCCCCCCCCCCCCCCCCCCCCCCCCCCCCCCCCCCCCCCCCCCCCCCCCCCCCCCCCCCCCCCCCCCCCCCCCCCCCCCCGCCCCCCCCCCCCCCCCCCCCCCCCCCCCCCCCCCCCCCCCCCCCCCCCCCCGCCAGCAGTCTCTGGGTGAGTTCGGCAGCTCAGCGCCATCTTCATGGACCTGGGCAGGCTGGGTTCCATCCTGACATTTGCCGTGTGCTGGTCACAAGCATGGTCACCCAGCTCCACTTCCTGCTGTCCTGGGTCAGACTCCCTGGAAGCAGGGGCTGAGGTGGGGATTCAGGTGCATGTTATTTACTGAAGGTGAAGGAGGCAGGGGTGGGCAGGGGGAAAGTGAAGTAAATGTGTGGTTTCAGCTGGAGGTTAGCTGCAGCCTGTCCCACCGAGCTCTGAAGCATGCACAGCGTGCAGGGTGAGATCTACCTTGGGGTAGGGCCCGAGGACGGGCACCCACCTGTCAATCAGTCATTGCCATGAGTGGCTCTGAGCGGGAGGGGGTGATCTCCCAGGAGCTCTGCATGCTGTGGCTCCAATCTGGAGAGGGGCTGCCATGAGTCACGGCAGCACAGCAGTTGGGGGCTTAGGCACATGGTGGGGGGACACCCACGGCACCTTCCACCCCTGTCCTCCCTCACCAGCATCTAGGGCAGAAAGGGGAGAAGAGGGCCGATTTCCTCAGCAGTCTCTGCCCTACCTACTTCCTCTGGGGTCTCATTAGCCAGGACTGGGTCACATCCCATCCTTGGTGACTCAGAAGGTGGTGGATTACATCGGTTGTTGCAAACTCTGCGACTGGGTTCACTGAAACCTGGTACAAAGTTGGGGGTCAGCTTTCATGGAGGTGACTGGCAGTGACGGACACCCACCAGGCTGTCATGAAGTCTGAGCACAGATTACAACTCCGCAGACACAAGTCATCCTTAGTCCTTTCCCTCCTAGATCTTTCCGTGGTCCCCATAGGCTAATATGTGAGAACCATAACAGAGGTGGACCTGTGTTCCCGCTGGGCCACTCTCACAACTCTCCCGGAGCCTGCCTTGAAATTCTGGGCAAACCCTGGCTGTTGCTTTGGTGTTGCGGACGAGGCTGATAGGTCTATGCTTAGTCTTTACTAGAAGCCTCTAACCTTAGCATCTGGAGCTTTGCTCTCTGGCTGGGCCTTCCATTGATCCTCTGTTGAAAGCGAAGCACAGCTCAGCAGCCCAGATGGGATGACAGTCCAGCGTGAGGGTGGCAGATTAAAGGTACGGTGGCATTCCCACCAGGCCCCGCTCTTCCCCACAACCATCTCTGGGCATCTCAGTTGACTGTCACTGCTGAGTAACTTTTCTGACAATTGCAAAAGACCCCAGAGCATCTACATGCAGACATATCCCATTTATTCAATCTTTATGGAGAAACAGCCTCTGTCCATTTAGCAGCCATCTGGCCGCCTGCTAAATGGCCTTGTCATTTAGACAATGAGTCTGAGCACTTCTTGGTTGGGTCCCACCAACACAGAATAACAAATGTGGTGGAATAACAATAGCCACCAAGTAGCCCAGACCCGCCCACCAAGCCTACCATCTTTCTTTTCTTTAAAAAAGAAGGCCAGTTGGTCACTTCAAATTTATTTCAACAAAGTGAGCTTGAACTTTTATAGGTCATTGGAGCAAGTGGCATATTTTGAAAAGAAACCAAAAAATCTTTCGGGCTCCGTTTTACGGTTTGCAGACACAAGTCTCATTGTATCTTTTATGCATTTGTTTCAAAATATAGGGGTATTGATAGAAGACTCACGTGGAGGAGGCTGTCCAGGCAGAAATCATTAGGTGATTGTAGGGGGAAGGTGGTTTATCTGCCACAATTGTGGCATCAGTAAGCAGCATGGATCTTAACAACATCCCTGCCACCAAACAGAGCAGTGTTTTTCAACTTTTTTAATCTCTCAGCACTCTAGAACCTATAGTTAAACTTCCACGGCACACTTAAATTATGTTGATCCAAAAAAAGTGAAAAAGAGAATATACTAACAGTGCTTTGAACTTCTTTTGAAAATAATTTAATTAATGGTCTTTACAGTTTTTTGAAGCACACCTAAGATCCTCCTGTGGCTCACCAGTGTGCCATGGTACGTGGATTGAAAGTCATTGATATAGGTGAACAAATACCGCTGATATGTGTGTGAGTTGTTTGTAGGGCTCTGTATAGATGTAAGGGGGTTCACGTTCATCCTGCAAATATTTATAGGCTCTATCCCAGATGGAATGCTGATGTGAAGGTCTCTGCCTTCATGGAGCTGACCATCAAATGGGGAGAGAAAAATCACGATTGAATACATAGTATGGCTGTTAAAAAGGGTTTTAGAGAAGGATAAAGCAGGGTTAAAGGGGCCAGGTGTTTTATGTTGTTCAGGTAGGCCAGCAAACCAGGAGATGATTGCCGTTGAAAATTTGTGGCTCACACCTGTAGCTCAGTTAGGGCACTGGTCACATACACCACGGCTGGCGGGTTCGAACCCGGCCTGGGCCTGCCAAATAACAATGACAACTACAAAAACAAAATAGCCGGGCACTGGGGCTCTACAGCCCAGCCTGTAGTCCCAGCTACTTGGGAGGCTGAGGCAAGAGAATTGCTTAAGCCCAAGAGTTTGAGGTTGCCGTGAGCTTTGATGCCACTGCACTCTACCGAGGGCGACATAGTGAGACTCTATCTCAAAAAAAAAAAAAAAAGTTTGTTACTGGTAGTTCCTGAGGGATGGCAGCATGCCACACCATGGGAGGGGGGAACATGTGGGGAGACACTGAAGGCAGTTAGGAGGTGGGGGGGGGGGAACATGGTCATGGGTGAGAGCCTCTACTGTGGCTTCTGTGGGAAGGAGTGGGTACCAGGCAGGGTAAGCAGGCTTAGGATTGGCTAATTTGACTAACTTCAGCAGCCTGTGGGTGTGGAGGCTGCCCCTTCTTGTCTGGCGTCTGGCCCTGGGGTGATTAGGGCAAGTGGACAATGAGCTGGAGTGTGAGAACCCAATAAAGGAGGTGGGGTGGGTGGGTGGGTGGGCTCTGGGTTGCTGACTTGCATAAGAAAGGTGTGCTCCAGGTGACTTCTTTACTCTCTCTAGGAACTGGCTAACCCTGGCAGGGACAGCAAGGTCTCAGACATCAGAGCATCTGCATACAGAAAATAAAGGCCTGGTTAATAATACCCTGGGGCCATGCTGGGAGTGTGGTCTTTATGCAGAGCTGGGGGAAGAGTCAGAGAAATCTGGTTTAAGTGGCATTTATTTCAGCAGAGACCTGGTGAGCAGAGTGAGGGGTGTGGATCTGTCTTAGGGAAGAGTCTTCCTGGCACAGGGAATGGCAAGGCCCAAGGTAAGGGCCCTGGGGTGGGCCTGTATTTGGTCTGTTCAGTGAATTGAGAAGGGGTTGGTGTAGCTGGAAAGAAGACCAGGTCAGGGAGGTGGGGCTGAGAGAGGCTCTGGCTGGGCCTGTGAGCAAGGTGGAATGTCATGTGTGGGTGTGGGCAGGGCTCCGAGCAGAGGACAAGTGTGATCTGACTTGGGTTCTGTCAGGGTCCTGCTGCTGGTGCAGGACAGATTGGGGGAGGTGGGGGGGGCGGGAGATGTTTAGGAGCTCACAGGACAATCTACATGGGCAAGGTCAGGAGGAGCAGGAAAGTGGTCAGACCCTAGGCATGAGCTAACAGGACCCGAGGAGAAGGGGTGAGGGAAGAGAGTGAGAGCTGTGAGGACCGGGGTTAGCAGCAGGAAGACAGATGAGAGGCCATTTTAGCCCATGGTGACTGAGTGGAAACCACTCCGCTGTCCTCCAGTCTCCTCTGGCTCCTCACCCCTCTGCCATCCCACATGTGTGGAAATAGTTCACGCACTCATTTTTCTTTCCTTCTATCAAATTACCAGCAACTCCAGAGCAAGGACTGAGTCCAGCTCTGCCAGGCAGAACCTGGCTCAGAGTAGGGACCTCGGAAATACACATCTGGGATTCCTCCCTGGACACATCCCAGCAGGGGGCTGCTTACTGACTGTCCCCTCTGCTTGGGTGGCTGCCTCTCCCCCTCCTCCAGGTCTCCACAAATTCAACACCACCTGCTCAGTGAGTCCTTCCCTGACCACACCATCTGAAGTGGCTGTTCTCCACTTCTGTCCCCTGGTTCCTGGTAGCCAGGTCACCCCTGTGATCCCCAGCAGCAGAGATTCTTTCTTTCAATTCACAGGCTCACCATCTCTCTCTCGC
Source organism: Galagoides demidoff (assembly GCA_963574575.1). Lineage (NCBI taxonomy): Eukaryota > Metazoa > Chordata > Mammalia > Primates > Galagidae > Galagoides > Galagoides demidoff. The sequence continues at coordinate 4,263 of CAUYQV010048262.1, forward strand.
CATTGCTGTGTGGATCCCATGAGGGCAGGGGCTGGGTCGGACTCTGCTGTGGACTCTGCCCACTCTCACCCCTCAGTGGCAGAGGCACCTGTGCCCCAGCAGCTCTGGGCTTAGGTGCCAAAAGTCCCACCTGTATTTCTTTGGAGACGTGCCCTTGGCCAATTAGGGCTATCTTCCCAGGACATACCAGGGTTCATGGGACAGGACCAGAATAACGGTAAGTCGAGGAAGGCTGCATCATACAAGTGGAAAGACAGATCCTGTCTTTATTTAAAATCCTGACATTTCATCCATCATGGAATCTGTTAGCATTAATTTTGACTTAAAAATATATTGCATTCAATTATGATTTATCTTGATGACTAAGTTTTTAGGTTCCCCTTAGATTTGTGCTGGAGGCAGGTGCCTAGCTTGCCTCACCCTTGTCTTGGACCTGTTCAGAGGTAGGGCCTGAGAATCTGTATTCTCACTCTGTATTCTCCTTCCCTCTCTCTTCCACCACCTGTGAGCCCTGGAAAAGTGGGGAGCTAAATCAGAGATGGAGGTCACAGGTGGTCACAGGTGGTGCTCGCCTATGGTCCCAGATACTCTGGAGGCTTAAGTAGAGGATCACTTCAAGGCCAGCCTGGGCAATATATCAAGACCCTATTTCTTTTCTTTTTTCTTTTTTTGAGACAGAGCCTCAAGCTGTCCCCTGGGTAGAGTGCTGTAGCATCACAGCTCACAGCAACCTCCAACTCCTGGGCTCAAGCAAGTCTCTTGCCTCAGCCTCCCAAGTAGCTGGGATCACAGGTGCCCACCACAACGCCCGGCTATTTTTTGGTTGCAGCTGTCATTGTTGTTTGGCGGGCCCCAGCTGGATTCGAACCCACCACCTTGGGTATACATGGCTGGCGCCTTAGCCACTTGAGCCACAGGCGCCGAGCCCAAGATCCCATTTCTAAAAAAAAAAAAGTTGGTCACAGAAGCAGATTGTTAGGTGCCTACGAAGCATCCCAGCTTCTTAATTAGAGCTAGGTATACTATATTCCCTGTGTACTAGGGTGACTATTCCCTCTGTCCCTCTAGTGAGGTCTCAAGAGGTGCCTTAAGCACATGCCTCTGTCTTGGCCACCAGGGTGGATCAGAATCTTGAAGATGACCCCAGAAATCCTGCCCACTCAGTGACCCCAGCCTCTGCCCTAGTTCTTGGCTCCCCCCTCCACCCCAGATGCCCTTTGCTTTCTTGTTCTCCTGAGCATTACAGGGCTCCACTTTATAATCTTTTCTGCGCCACATTTCTGTCTGTTTAGCATTTCCTGTTGCCTCCTGACTTTCATAGCCACTTGTGAGGGGAAGAAAAGGTCATTCCATAAATCTCGGGTATTAAGACGATGATGGCAATGTCCCATTACTAGGACACCCACTGGGCTGGGGAAGGTAGCGCTAATTAGTCGGAAAACTTACTTTTCAGGCATGAGTCACTGGAAGCAGGTATCAGGGGAGCCTTTAATGAGGCTCTCGTGACTTGGATGATATTTGCACGGTGCTCCAGCACGGTAGACCATGCTGAGATAGCTGTGGCCACCCCACCCGAGAGAGAGAGGAAGTGAGGCACACAGAAGACCCGGCCTCCAATGTTAGAAATGAATGCCTTTTGTGTTCGGGCCCCCTTTCCTGTTTGCCTTCATTCATTCATCCTGTCAGTGTGTGTTTATTGAGCACCTACTAGGTACAGGCCCTATGCTGGGTGTGTGTGTTTATTGAGCACCTACTAGGTGCTCAATAGGTTTATTGTACTAGGTACAGGCCCTATGCTGGGTGCTGGGAGTCAGTGGTGAGTTGTGAGTCAGTGTAGACCATCTTCCTCATGCAGGAGACAGACCATAACTGAGCATCAGGGAACTACATGAGGCCACTTCTGGCCTGATGAGTCGAGGTAGGGTAGGGGGAGAGAATGGTGGTGGTGCTGTGGGCTCTTTAGAGATGAGGCCTCTCTAGGAAGGTGCAGGAAGAAGCCAGCCATCCAGCATTCTTCAGCAAGGGCACTCCCAGCAGGAGGGTCTGCAGGTGTGAAGGCACAGAGATGGGAAGGGGCTGGGCTTGTTGGATGAGCAGATTGGAGGCCCATGGGGCTGGAGAGAGTGAAATAGCAGAGGTGGGAGAGGAGGCTGGAGAGGGAAGGGCTCAGATCACACCAGGCATTTGGGTTTATTCTCAAGTAGTGCACAGCCACTGACAGTTCAGGCAGTGATCAGATTTGTTTTAAAGTTTGTTTTCTGCTGCTGGGCTGAGGGCAGGGGCTGTGGCTGAGACAGTGGGGGCTTGGTGTGAAGAGAACCATGCTGCCATGTCTGTGAGTGTGAGGACAAGCTTGTGACTGTGACCTGGGTGTGAAGCCCTTTCCCCAAGTCTGTCACCATGAGGCGCCAATCCCTGCCAGCTGTAGCAGAATCACTCTACTGTGGGTCACGTGCACTATAAGAACTTGGGGAGCTGCTCGGGGTCGGGCGGGATGCTCTGTAGGTCTTTGCAGGCACAGAGGGTTTTCAGACAGTGCTTCTCAGGTGGCTCAGGGAACCACGGACCACTTTCTTCAGTGGTTCTCAACCTTCCTGATGCCGTGACCCTTTAATACAGTTCCTCAGGTTGTGGTGACCCCCAACCATAAAATTATTTTTGTTGCTACTTCATAACTGTAATTTTGCTACTATTATGAATTGTAATGCAAATATCTGATATGCAGGATGGTCTTAGTTGACCCCTGTGAAAGGGTCATTCGACACCCAAAGGGGTCTCCACCCACAGGTTGAGAACTGCTGTTCTAGAAGGATCGACCCCACTCTAGGTTTAGATTTAGATTCAGATGAATGATGTAAAGCACCTTTTCCTCAAATATTAAAATAAATGTGGGGCAGAATAAAAACTCACAGAATTTTTTAGAGATAAAACGAAGTGATTTCACCTCTGTAATCAGGCTCCTGGGTGTCGACTGTTAGAGGTACCTTGGGGGGAAAATCTGAGAAACGGACCTTAAGATGTCAAAGATGGAGAACAGAAGGTGGGAGAGAAGAAAAAAGGTAAAAGGGAGGAAGAAAGGCCCAGAGGTGCAGGGAATCAAAGAGAAACGAGAGAGAGGGTGTTTTGCTAAAAGTGTCTCTGCTGTCTCTTCCTCCAACCCCACATGGGCCGCTCCAGGCCTGAACAACCCAAGGAAAGAGGCTTTTTTACTTCCAGGACCCACGCTAGCTGGCACTGCTGGGGATCACAGCTCCCTCTTTTAAGAGAGCCCCGAAAGGCATCGGTTCCTACCCTCAAACGTGATCCACAGTAAAGACAGACATGGGGTTGCTGCTGTTTGTATTTCCCCCCCAAGCAGACCCTGAAAGCGCGTCTTTGCTGGGCACACTATTTACACGGCAGGATACCATCGGGGATTTACAAGCCATCAGCAGCCAGGGGGCAGGGCTGGGCTCAGGGTGCAGCTGTTTCTCTTCTGGACCAGGCGGGACTGGCCTTTTGTTTGGGATGTCCTTCCGGGGGTGTGGTTCCAGTCGGGCCTACGCCCGGGCTGGACTCAGAAGTGGCACGTCCCGGCGGAGGCTTCTGCAGTAGATGGCAACAGCTTTAAGCCGCAGATGGTTGGCAGGGCAGGGGCTTCCTCTGGCTTCAGTTGTTGTCCCTGGTGTCCGAAGAGGCACTTCCGAACAAGATGTCACTGTCCTGGGACATGCTGCTCAGCTGCGACTTGGTTTTGATGAGGAACTGGGCCCTCCGGAACATCACCCTCTCCTGCTCCTGCTTGAGCTCCAGGTAGGAGCGGGAGAAGGTGTGGAAGATGGAGGTGACGGGGAAGGCCATGAGCAGGATGCCGCTCAGGATGCTGCTCAGCGCCACCACCTGGCCCGGCGTGCTCCTGGGGACCATGTCCCCGTAGCCCACAGTTGTCATGGTGATGACGGCCCACCAGTAGCAGGCGGGGATGCTGGTGAACTCGGGGCTGTCGGCCATCTCGTTCTCAATGACATAGAGGAGGGGCGCAAAGAGGGCGATGGCCACGCAGAGGAAGAGCAGCAGGAGCCCGAACTCGCGGGTGCAGCGGCGGGCCGTGAGCCCCAGCGTCTGCAGCCCCAGGGAGTGGCGGGCCAGGCGCATCACGTACAGGATGCGCAGTGCCCGCAGCACGCGCAGCACCAGCCCCACCTTGTCCAGGTAGCTGTTGCCTGCACCGGGCTTGCGGCGGCCCGCGGCGGCGCCGTCCACCAGCAGGGTGATGTAGTAGGGCAGGATGGCCACCAGGTCGATTAGCGTGAGCGGGCTCCGCAGGAAGGAGAACTTGCTGGGTGCCTGGATGAGCCGCAGGAGGAACTCCAGGGAGAACCAGCCCACACACACCGACTCCACGATGAAAACGTTGTGGCACATCTGGGAACACTGGCCCTGGGAGAGAGGGGACGACATGGGAGAGGTCAGCAGTCCCACCAGGGAAGGAGCATGGACGCGTTGCCCTGGGGTACCCGGCAGCGGTGAACCGGGCCTTACTCATCTGCCTCTCAGCATAGGGTCACCCTGGGTCCTCCTGATGGCTGTGAGCACTCCCAGGTCTGGGGCTGTAAGCGCCATCTCTACCTTGGACACTCCTTGTCTCTCCAACCCAGACTTTGGCCTCCAACTCTAGACCCCACTGGCCTCCTTCCTGATGATCCTGCCTGGGTGACAGGCAGGCCCACACTGGGCTCCTGGCTTCTCCTGCCTCCTGGTGCTCTCCACACCCCCCAAACCCCCAGCTAGTAGCAATCCCACCTTCCAGTTGCTCAGGACTAGAGCTGGGCCTTCGCCCTTTTCACCTCTCTCTTAGACCTCACGTGTAATCCTCAGGAGCTCTCATTAGCTCTTCATTGAAAACGAGGCAGGAAACCAAACCTTGATTTGATCTCTCTCTGTCCACCGCCCCTACCTGGTCTGGCTGCCATTCCTCCATCTGGGCAGCTGCAGTCTCCTGCACCCTTGGATCCCTCATCCCTGCCTGCCTCTTCCACACACAGCCAGAGGGATCCCATCCCTCTGCTCTGCGCCCTCAACAGCTACTGATAGACCCCAAGGCATAGCCAAAGTCCTCCTGGGACTGCACGTGGGCTGTCCATCTGTTGCCTCTCCGACCTCCTCATTCCAGCCTCACAGACCCATTCCTCACTCCTCTAACACCCGGGCTCACCCCCAGCCTAGCAGCAACTTTCTGGTTCCACTGTGGATCCCTTCTCCCCAGACACACATGCGCTCCTGCCCTCGCCTTTCCCAGCTGTGCTTCAATCAATATTTTTCAGAAACACCTATTATGACTCCCTCTTTAAAATCTCCCCTTACCCGACTTTATTTGTTCATAGCTATCATCTTCTTTCCATATGTGTTGTAAGTTACCTATTTGTTATGTTTATTCCCTGTATCCACATCCCACCCCTGCCATCCCAGCAGAGACAGCCCTGTGGGGCAGGGCAGTTGGGGTGCACTGTTCACTGCCTGGACTCCCAGTGCTTAGGAAGGCCTGGCACATGGCAGGTGGTCATGCACAGTTGTTTAGGGGAGCGAATGGAACACTGGGCTGGGGTGTAGGGAATGTGCAAATGCAAACATCAGCAGGGGACAAGCACACAGAGGAGACAGGGGCAATGGGCTAGGTGAGGCTCGGCCCCAGGGGCAATGGGCTAGGTGGGGCTGGGTCCCAGGGGCCCCAGTTTCCTGGGTCACTGCCCTAGGAAAATTCAGGCTCAGGCTCCCTCATTGAAGCTTTCAAGAGGAGCTGGGAATGCGCAGTTTTATGTGAAATCTCCTGGTGATATATGTTGACGATAATTATTGGTTAAACAGATAAAATTTTGATTTAAGTGATGGTACTAATTCAATCCGAAGAAAACTAAACACTAAAACACATCTTCACGATTAATCTGGCATGCAGGCTACCAGCTTGTCTCTATGGGCTGAGAATTGGGGCCTTTGGCAGAGGGGAAAGGCAAAACCGGCTCTAAACTGGGGCATCTTGTAGGTGCCTGAGCACGGCTGGGTTGTCTGAGTCCCAGTGGAATCTTCTCTCTCTAGGAATATGAGGCTGGAGGTACAAGCTCAGACTTGGTGGGGCTCTAAGGTCTCAAACCTCTGGGATGGGAAGTCTCCTCCTCTGGGACACTTTCCTAGGTGTGCCCCTGTAAGGAGCCCCAGCAGTGTGGGTGGGCCCCTCACACAGAGCACCCTGGGCTTATGCCTCAAACTTATGGTTATGAGGGGGTGTCACTCTCACCCAACAGATCTGAAGCTCTTTGAAGTTGGGCTACTCATCCTGGTCACTCTGCCTCCCTTTATAGTGCCTGCATACAGCTGGCACTAGATAGGTGCACAAGGAGTCAGTGAAACAGTGAGTCTTCCAGTGAATCCCCAACCCCAGAATGAAAGTTAAAGAAGAGCATTTTCATTGAGTCACAGAAAAGGCCAGGTATTTTTTTGTAAAGTATCAGAATTAGAATACAATAGTAGCTTTATTAGTATTTCCCCGATAAGATCAGGATCCAAGATGTCAAGGCTGGGAAGAAATCTACACTAAGTACCAGGACTGCCAGACAGGTCTCAAATGATCAGCACATTCTCTTTTTTTCTTCTGATAGTTGAGTATAAATCTTTAGAGTTAGCACTACCTGCATGCTCATTATGCGTCTCTCCCAATCACTTTTTGTGGGCTCACTGAGTTCTCATGACACTGTGGGGTAGGCCTGTTCATAGCTCCTCTGGACAAATGAGAAAACTTAGGTACACAGAGGTGAGTCTGTGTCCTACAGGTACACAGCTAGAGTGGACTCACTAGAATGCAAATTCAGGGTGTCTGTCTTTAGCCCTGACCTCTTCATCACTATCCTAATGTTATCAAAAGTAGATTTTATGGCTGGGCGTCCATAGCTTAGCAGATAGGGTGCTGGCCACATACACTGGGGCTGCTAGGTTTGAACTGGGCCCAGGTCTCCTAAACAACAACAATGGCAACCACAACAAAAAAATAGTCGGGCATTGTGGTGGGTGCCTCTAGTCCCAAGCTACTTGGGAGGTTGAGGCAAGAGAATCGTTTGAGCCCAAGAGTTTGAGGCTGCTGTGAACTGTGACGCCATGGCACTGTACCCAGGGCAATATAGTGAGACTGTCTCAAAAAAAAAAAAAAAAAAGGTAAAAAAAAAAAAAGAGTAAATTGGGCAGTGCCTGTGGCTCAAAGGAATAGGGTGCCAGCCCCATATACCGGAGGTGGTAGGTTCAAACCTGGCCCCGGCCAAAAACTGAAAAAAAAAAAAAAAAAAAAAGTAAATTTTACTAGTTGAATGCTGTTTTGTTAATACCTGTTTTTAAAATTCAATACTTAATAGAAATGCCAGCAACCTTCTATGGATTATAGATAGCACAGCTATTGCTATGTCGTTCATGATATATGCGTGCGCGAAAACACTTGCATGGTGAGTACTTCTAATGTTAAACCAGAGAGTGTGTGCAAAGCATTTGCTGCATGCTATGCACACAGTCAGTGCTCCATAAATGCTGGCTGGCATATTTATGTTCACATCATACCAGTACTTATTTCTCCAGTGCCTATGCAATTTGTACCTGTGTAAGACTTTTTGGTCTTTCTAAAACTTGCTTCCAGAATCCCCACATGTAGCAAAGGGGTCACCAACTCTAAGAGCCATGGGTGTGATACATAAGAAGGCTGAACTGGGAGGAAGACTCCCCCTACATACATACTCAGCTCCCACCAAGACCTGCCATGTAGGAATGCCAGCTAGGGGTGGGGGAGATGGCAACCTCATAGGTTCCTTTTGTTTGTTTGTTATTATTTGATTGTTTTGAGACAGAGTCTTACTATGTAACCCCAGCTAGAGTGCAATGGGTGTCATCATAGCTTGCTATGACCTCAAACTCCTGGGCTCAAGCGATCCTGTCTTACCTCCAATGTAGCTGGGACTACAGATGTGCACCACCATGCCTGGCTAATTTTGCTATGTTAAGTAGAGATGGGGTCTTGCTCTTACTTAGGCTGATCTTGAACTCTTGAGCTCAAGCAATCCTCCTGCTTCAGGTTCTCAGAGTGCTAGGATTACAGGTGTGAGCCACTGTGCCCAGCCGACCTCATAATTTTTAAGGGGACCTGGGAATTTAAATTTTTATATGAAAAATGCCTTACTTTTATATATGAACAAGTCAAATTTGGGGGAAATTCTGTGTGAGCCAATCACACAACTTCTGTGGAGCTACATCACATCCCCAGGCTGCCATGTGGGACCCACAGGTCCAAGTTTAACACGTAAATTGCCATATGAGTTACAAACTATTTTTCCACTTCTCTCTCTCTTTTTTTTTTTTTTTTGAGATGGAGCCTCAAGCTATCCCCCTGGGTAGAGTGCCATGGCATCACAGTTCATAGCAACCTCCAACTCCTGGGCTCAAGCGAGTCTCCTGCCTCCGCCTCCCAAGTAGCTGGGACCACAGGC
>CAUYQV010048270.1:0-43801 GCA_963574575.1 Galagoides demidoff
CCTGTGGCTCAAGAGGCTAAGGCGCCATCCACATACACCCAAGGTGGCGGGTTCGAATCCCCAGCCCGGGCCTGCCAAACAACAATGATGGCTGCAACCAAAAAATGGCCAGGCGTTGTGGTGGGCACCTGTGGTCCCAGCTACTTGGGAGGCTGAGGCAGGAGACTCACTTGAGCCCAGGAGTTGGAGGTTGCTATGAGCTATGATGCCATGGCACTCTACCCAGGGGGATAGCTTGAGGCTCCGTCTAAAAAAAAAAAAAAAAGAATTTGATTGTGAGGCCTAGTTCTCGTGTAGGTAAGGTGGCCTTACTTCCAGTCTTCCAAAGAACAGGAGCCCTTTCCTGAGTCATAACTGTACCCCCAGGTGTTTTAAAAGCAAAGGGAGCCCATAAGCAGGACCTGGGGTTCCTTTGTAGGAGAAGGTGACTAGGTAACGTGAATCAGTGGTCTGGAACCCACTGAGGATCTAATATAAGCCATGGGCACACTGTCTCCAGATACATGTGAACACACATGTGCACACAAATATTGCATATACTGTGTATCTTTGGGGGAATCACTAAGCCCATGAATCTGGAAGTCCATGATGGATCTTGGATTAAGTACCCTCATAACCTATTTTGTGAAAAAGGAGACTTAAGAAATGACTGGAACTAGGTGAAACCTGCAGATTCACTCTTCCCAGCTTCCTCTTGTTCCTGCCTCTTTACCACACTGGGAAATCTGCAGCCCAGACCAGGATCTGTCTGGTCCTTGCCACCCACAGGCCATGTGATCCTGGGCAAGTTACACATGAGAGAGTTTCTCCAGGGTTCAGACCATCAGTATAATTCTGGCATGTGGGATTATTTGTCTTTGGCTCTGCTAGATCCAGTTTCCAAAGTGCTCATACACATTCACACCCTCAGCAGCAGTATGTGAAAGACCTTTCTTTCTGTTCGTTTCTGTTGCTGCCATAACAAACTATCACATACTTAATGGCTTGAAACATGCAGATTTATTACCTTGTAGTTAGGTAGGGCTAGCCCTGCTCCAGTCTCCTTAGGTTAATCGAGGGCTGCATTCTTCTGACCTTCTGGGAGACAGTTCTTTTCCTTGCTTCTTCAAGTTGAAGAATATAGGGGTTGTAGGACTGGGCACCCATTTCCTTGCTGGCTGTCAGCTATGGCCACTCCCAGCGCTTGGAGATTGCCAGCTTCCTTGGCCGTGGAGCCTTCTCCCATCTTCCAAGGCGGCAGCCGCAGGTCCAGCCCCTCTCACCCCTCAAATCTTTCCTGCCTCCTCTTTTTCCATTGTCACATTTCTCCCCCAGGTCTTTTGCCCTCTGCTTCCACTTTGAAGGGCTCATGTGGGTAACCAGGCCCACTTGGGTAACCCATGTCATCTCCTTGTCTTAGATTCTGTAGTCTTAACTCCACCTGCCATGTTCCTTTTGCCACATAACATAACATAGTCACAGGTCCCAGGGATTGGGGCATGGACACCTATCTCACAAATACTTTCCTCCTTCCCTTTTAAAATTATGCCTTTTGAAGCGTGAAGTTGTATATATGAGCATGTGCATGATATACAAACACACACATGAACACACATTTATGTGGCCATATTTACCCATCTTGTGTTTCAGGTATTCCTATGCATTTTCTTCTGTGCAATTCACATTTCAGGGTTTTAAATCATTTGGAGTTGACTTTTTTTCTGCACTATAATTTAATTTGATTTTTTCATATAGCTAGCCAGTTTTCCCAGCTTTATATACTGAAAAATGTATTATTTCCTCAGTGATCTGAAGTGGCTGGCCATATTTCAAAGAGTCACAATAGGTGGTTGGTTTCTAGGTGCTCTAGTCTGTTTTGTTTGCCTTTTTTGCCAAGACCATGTCATTTAAATTCTTCCTTTTGTTTTTATCAACAGTGAATATGATATTTATGGATTTAGGACTGTACCCGAGGACGACGAGGAGGAGAAGCTGGTCGCCAGGGTCCGCGCGTTGGACCTGAAGACACTCCACCTCACAGAAAGCCAGGAGGTCTCCACAGGGGTCAAGTGGGAGAACTACTTTGCGAGCACAGTGAACAGAGAGATGGTGTGCTCTCCAGAGTTAAAAAACCTGATCCGAGCAGGCATTCCTCATGATCACCGCTCCAAGGTATGGAAGTGGTGTGTGGACCTTCACACCAGGAAGTTCAGAGACAGCACTGAGCCCGGCCACTTCCAGACCCTGCTTCAGAAGGCACTGGAGAAACAGAACCCAGCCTCCAAGCAGATCGAGCTGGACCTGCTGCGGACTCTGCCCAACAACAAGCACTACTCCTGCCCGACCTCTGAAGGCATACAGAAGCTGCGCAATGTCCTGCTCGCCTTCTCCTGGCGCAACCCAGACATCGGCTACTGCCAAGGCCTGAATAGGTGGGTGCTCAGCCACAGCTAATGTTAGAGAGCTCCCTGGCACCAGCCCTGCTTGGCCGCTCCCTCTCTTCCTGGTTGACCAAGAAAAGCTAATATTTTAAGGGAAGAAAGTAATTGCAACAAGCTAGTTTTAATGCCATAGCATCCCTAATTGTAGAATAACAGGGAAATAAACATGCTTTCAGGAACTTTTAAAAACATGAAAGTTAAATTCATTTGAAATGACTTGGATTCTCTCTTTTTGTTTTCTTTGTTCTCATTGTACTCAGGTTTTGATCAGAAGTTAGATTTCTTTTTTATTGAGACAGAGTCTCACTGTCTTGCCCTGGGTAGAGTGCCATGGCATCACAGCTCACAGTAACCTCAAACTTTTGGGCTCAAGTGATCCTCTTGCCTCAAGCCTCCTGAGTAGGTGGTACTATAGAAGACTACCACAACACTCAGCTATTTTTAGAGACCAGGTCTGACTCTTGCTCAGCATGATCTTGAACTCCTAAGCTCAAGCAATCCACCTACCTCGTCTCCCAGAGCGCTAGGATTACAGGTGTGAGCCACCACACCAGCAGGAAGTTAGATTTCATTAATATATAATGCAGAGAGTGAAAACTGGTGGTTGTTCCTTGTTGCACATGACATAGGATCTTTATGAGTTGGTCCCAAATAATTCTTCAGCTGATGAGGCCCTAATCTTGCTTTCTTTTGAATCTTGCTTTCTTTTCTTGCTTTCTTTTCTTTCTTTTCTTTTTTTTTTTTTTTGAGATAGAACCTTGAGCTGTCCCCCTGGGTAGAGTGCCATGGCATCACAGTTCACAGCAACCTCCTAACTCCTGGGCTCAAGTGAGTCTCCTACCTCCGCCTCCCAAGTAGCTGGCGCCCTCCACAACGCCCAGCTATTTTTTGGTTGTAGCCATCATTGTTGTTTTGGTGGGCCAGGCTGGATTCGAACCTGCCACCTTAGGTGTGTATGGCTGGTGCCTTAGCCACTTGAGCCACAGGCGCCAAGCCTGAATCTTGCTTTCTTTTGGACTGGAATCTTTTTTTTTTTTTGAGACAGTCTCACTTTGTCACCCTTGGTAGAGTACTGTGGCATCACAGCAACCTCCAGCTCTTGGGCTTAAGCGATTCTCTTGCCTCAGCCTCCCAAGTAAGCTGGGACTACAGGCACCCACCACCTTTTTGCAGTTTGGCCGGGGCCGAACCTACCACCCTCAGTATATGGGACCAGCACCCTACCCACTGAGCCACAAGTGCTGCCCCCGGCTATTTTTTCATTGCAGTTTGGCCAGGGCCAGGTTCAAACCCACCACCCCCGGTATATGGGGCCGGCGCCCTACTCACTGAGCCACAGACACCGCCATTGGACTGGAATCTTTTAGCAGGTCTTACATACCTTCCTGCTGCCACAGGGAGGAGGCAGGTAGAACCTGTCACCTTTCTTAGTGACGTAGGTGCATCCTCTGAGGTATGCAGAGCAGGCCAAGGCCTCGGGACACGCAGAGGTCTGCTCTCTACAAGGCTCCTCTCAACCTGGAGTGCTGTGATGGCAGCTTACCTGGCTGACACACTTTCTGCTTACTGCTGTCACTGTGTCATCCATTCACATTGCTCTCCACGTAGTCAGAGTATGTAACCAAGCTTGTCAGACATATGGATCCAGTTTAAGGGCTAATTGCCTCTGAAGTTATAGTATTGCAAGAGAAAAGCTTCTTAAACTGGAATGTTACTTGGTCAAGACGAAGTCATCAAATGGTCTCTAGGAAGTCATCGTCTCTGTGGTAAACCCGGGGCAGCTGCTGTCTATGCCCTCAGAAGGTGTGAAGGATGTTAGCTGCTCCTAGGCAGTCTCCATTAAAAAAGAAAATGCCTATAGGCTTGGTACCCATAGCACAGCAGTTACAGCACCAGCCACATGCACCAAGGCTGGCACGTTAGAGCCTGGCCCAGGCCAGCTAAACAGCAATGACAACTGCAACAACGACAACAAAAAATAGCCGGGTGTTGTGGCAGGCGGCTATAGTCCCAGCTACTCGGGAGGCTGAGGGTGACATAGTGAGACTCTGACTTTTAAAAAAAAAAATGCCTACAAATAGGATAGTTGCCTAATAAGGGAGTCTCATTTTGCTTAAATTCATAGTTCACATTATATACTTAATCTACAAATTCCTGGAGGCTAGAAACCTCTGAAACAAAGGGAGCTGGGTGAGGACTTGAGCGTGCCTATTTAGGGTATAGTGACACCCCATTTTTCTGGCATTGTCATGAAATCATTTCTTCTATACTTTTCTGGAAGTGACACTGCCAGAAAATTGAAATTTTTTGTTTGCACCTCCACCCCCATCACCATGTAATCCTCTGCATTTTGTTTAATTGAATTCTTTTCTCAAATTTGGACCATATCCATGCCATGCTTCAGAGTACCCAGAACTTTAGCAGAAGAACTTTACCATTTCTAGATGGCTCTGTTTTTCTCTCCTCTGCTGCTGGTCACCTTTATCCTCTCCATCCTGTTCATGCCTACTTGAGGCCTCCCCTTCCCACCTGTCCCAGGTCTTTTTTCTGTTTTTTCCTGTTAATTTGAGATGAGTTCATCACTATTTTATCTAGGAGAGACAAGAAGAAAAAAAGCAAATTCTGAGAAATGGCATCAGGGCTCTCTGTGAATGATGCTCATAGGCTTTCAGTGATTTTGGATTTCAGCCAAGCAGAGGGCAGCTCTCTGCCTCTTCCTTCCTATCTTGCTTCCAAATGCCCCCTCGGAGCCATCCCTAGGGCTGCTGATAGGCAGCTTCTTGGTGGGTGACAGCATGTGAGTAGTCAGCCCAGGCTTCTGTTATGAGCCACAGCAGGTGACACTCCTTTCCGATCCCTGTGCACTGGTGCCTGGTGCCTGACGCTGTTAAGAAGGGCCTCAGAGGGGTCCTTGTCTGCAGCCCCATCTCATTCCTTCAACCTGGAAGTAGGATGGTATCAGGAAAGCTGCTTTTAAACTATCTTGTCTTTGTTACTAATATTCATATCTGGATCTTTTTGTGTATGTGCATAAAAGGATTTGGAACTTCTTCAGCAGTGAACTGAGAATTCACTGCATTAGCAAAAATCTTACAATGAAAACACTTCTTTTAAGTGAGGTTAGCTGATTGTTGAGAAACAATTACATGTTCGAACAATAAGCCAAGTTAAGGGAAGGGGTATAGCTTTGCTTCTCAGATGGTAGGAAATGCCTCGCTTGCAAAGAAACACTTACTGCTCTTTATCAGAGAACTAGAAATTATTTTAGCTATGAGAGAGAAGACAGCTGAAAGCAGATGTGTCCGTGGAGGCTGTGGTGGCAGGGATTCATTCACTTTGTTCTCCATCTGCTTGTAGGTTGGTAGCAGTGGCCCTCCTGTACCTGGAACAGGAAGATGCATTCTGGTGTCTGGTTACCATAGTGGAAGTTTTCATGCCTCGAGACTATTACACAAAGACTCTTTTAGGATCCCAGGTACTTCTAAAAATTCTGTGCTTCAGTCACCAATTTGTAGAATCCCAGCTGAAATGTGACCCAATTTAAAGCCTTGTCAAGGGAGGCTACTTTGTATAGGTGACTTAAGAGCTGCTCCCTGGATGTGGCAGGGCATGTCTCAGAGACTGGACCAGACCACACTGCTGATGAGCAAGGCGGGGCTGGGCTCATTCAGCACACTGGAAACCAGCTGAAGTGGCTGTCCCCTGACCTGACATCATGTTCACCGCTCTGCCTACTCTCCCCTGGGCACAGGCCTCCTGGGGGGGCTAAGTTGTAATCCAAGGTGCATGAGGAGCCTGGTGTGTTAGCTCAGGTCCTCAAGAAATAGATGCCAAGGCAGGACTCGACATGCCAGGGACTTCTGAGGGCAAGGAGCAGGAGCTGGGGAAGGCTGGGAGAAACTCCAGCCCAGAGGAAGGAAGGAGGGACGGGGAGGAAGTGTCTTAGACAAATGGGCAGTGAGAAAGTTTTGGCCAGGTCAGTGGGGAGTCCTCAGGCCAAGGTCAGCTGTTAGAGGCACTGCCTCCCATAGAAGTGGGCTGCATTAAGTTTAACCGTGCTTGCCCACTGGCGTCTAGGAGTGAATGCAGTGATGGACCCAGATGGGCAGCAGCTCCCCTCCTCTACAGGAAGCTGACACTAGCAATCTGTGGAGGATGACATGCCTGGGAGAGCCCAGAGTGTCTTTCTCCACATGGGACAGTTCTGGCTCTGGACCCAGCCCTTGCTACTGTAACCCAGGATACCTCTCCCTAGGCCAGACTAGGCTGCTTCTGACCCTGGCTTTGTGGTGGCCATCTAGGTTCCCTGCTGGCCAGCCCTTCGCCTGTCCTACCCTCAGCACCTTCTACGTATGTGCCCAGTGTGCCTGCTCCAGTGCAGGCCTCTTCTCTGGTTCACACCATGCCTGTTCCGCCTGCTCAGAGCCCTCTGCCAGTCTGCTCAGTGTCACAAAGCCTGCGGAGGCACTGGCACGAGGCTAGAGGATGGCAGGAGGGGGCGTGAAGGGGCTTGCCCCTCTCTGCACATAGGCTGTGCCTCTGTCAGGGGCTCTGTCTCCCTTGTGGTACCCACTCCTACCTCCTAGCTGGTGCGTCTCGGTGCCTGCAGGTGGCCTCACCTCTTCCCTCTCTCTCTATCAGCTTCCTGCCCTGATGCTCTGTGGGCTGCCTCGCCAGCTGTCTGGCTTCTCAGCCTTTTCATCACCAGTGTCACCCTTTCCGTTACAAATATCTACAGTGATTTCTGTTTCCCTGGTTAGGTCTTGACTGAGTTTTCCTTTATTTTGCTTTTCTGCCCTGGAGGGAGCAGCCTCATTCCTGCCTCCTGTGTCCCCCTGTCCTACTCATTGCCCGAGCTCCCTAGGCCAGAGACCAAGCCCCCTTCACTCCTCCCTCCTTTCCCTGCATTCTTATCGCTACCATTTCTGTCACTGCCATCTGCCTGAAGGCTGCATCTGTTCCCCACGTGTCCCCTCACTGCTGTCAGCTGGCCATCCTGCTCCTCCCTCATACCAGTTGCCTCCTCTCCTTCCTTCTGCCTCCGTCCCACCCAGGGTTTGGTCATAACCCTTTGCTGCTGGTGTCCTAGGTGGAGCCCAGATGGCCCCTGTCTGCCCACTGGGAAGCTGAAAGCACAGCATGCATTTGACAGGATCTTTGACAGGATGTCGGTCCTCTGGTCTGTCCATCCACTGTGTACTTCCACACATGCAGGCTCCCACCTAGGACACCATCCCCTGCCCCACTCCCAGGAAGCCCCGGCTCAGCAGCCTCACACCCTGTCCCCTCTTTGAGCCACCCCACTCAGACACAGGACAGGCATCCAGGACAGTGCTCATCCAGCTGGATCGTCCTTGCATGCCTGCTTGTCCTGCGTCTGGCCACAGGACCTGTCTTGCCATTTGAGTGTGCTCACTGCCCCCCACAGCCATTGCTTGAACCTGCATGAGCCACTCTGACCACAGGGAGGGAGCTGGCACTTAATGAGCCCCAGCCCCCCAGCCAGTAACTGTGAGGCAGAGGCTCCATTATCCCCATGTGGCTTGGGAGAAAACTGGGGTTCAAAGACACTAATGAGCACCTTGCCTGAGGGGCCATGGCTGAGAGGCCTAGCTAGGGCTGGGACTCCGGCCTCCACAGCTCTGGGCCCAAGCTCACCTATTTCTGCCTGCCGCCTTCCATGGTAGGAGGATGTGAGGGTCAGGCTTTCCCCACAGCCACTTCTTCCATGACCCTCTCAGTGTCATGGGTGTCAGTGTGTCCCAAGAGAAGCTCTTTTGACCTCCCTGTGGTCACTTCACTTGCTCAGTAACCAATACATCTCTGGCATCAGTGTGTACACTAAGAAATGAGCTGTGGTGGGAGGAGGCACCTGTCACAACAGGTGGGTCAGTGGGAAAAGCTGTGTGCATGCCTGGGCTCCTAGAAGCCAACAGCTCTAAAGACTCAAATGTATGCTCTCAGGGGGTCATTGTTTCCAAATAAGGAACACGGGGCATTGGTCTTTCTTAACTCCACTGAGGTGGAGTTAGGCACATTGGTTACGAGATTGGGCTGAGGTCTCACAGTGGGGTCAGAAACCAGGCCCTTCCTCCTGTGAGCTGTGGAGCTTGGACACATCATATAACTTCTGTGCCGCCATGTGTAAGGTGAGGGTAATGCCTCTGTCTTGCAGATTGTTTGAGGTTGAGTTCAGATGGCGCATCAAAAGAGTAATGCTCAAAACATTGTAAAAAGCCAATAAAAGTGGCTAATACTGTTTTTTTTTTTTTAGACAGAGTCTCACTCTGTCACCTTCAGTAGAATGCTGTGGTGTCACAGCTCACAGCAACCTCCAGCTATTGGGCTTAGGTGATTCTTATTCCCTCCCTCGGGGTCCCTCCTGAGTAGCTGGGACAACAGTGGCCCGCCACAGCTATTTTTTGTTGCAGTTTGGCCGGGGCTGGGTTTAAACCTGCCACCCTCGGTATATGGGGCCCATGCCCTACTCACTGAGCCACAGGTGCCACCCACTAATATTGTTATTATAGACCAAAGGAGAAGACCTATTTTAAGTGTGTGGATTTAAGACAGTGGTCCTCAAACTTTTTAAACAGGGGGCCAGTTCACTGTCCCTCAGACCATTGGAGGGCCAGACTGCGGGCCCAGGACAAGTCGGCTGCTAAGCAGGACAGGCAGTGGTGGCAAAAACCCCCGGTGGGCCGCATGTGGCCTGCAGGCCATAATTTGAGGACTTCTGATTTAAGATAAAGTTTGTATCATATTGTTACATAAACATAAATTCTAAGGAGACTTCCCCCTTTACTGTACAAGTTATAGATGCTCACTAAAGAAAAGTCCAGCAGTATGGAAAGACAAAGGTGAAGGTCTCCTGTCATCCCACCAACTAAAGAGCCACAGTCAGCGTTTTGATGTATTTCCTCATGCCCTTCCCCCCAAACATGCAGTGTCCCAGCTGAGAGCGTGGAGTGTCCAGCATGAGGCTTCCCCCTTATCAGTTCATACCTTTTTTCTTATTGTATACTTTTTTTTCTTTTTGAGACAGAGTCTTACTCTGTTCCCCTCAGTAGAGTGCCATGGCATCATAGCTCACAGCAACCTCAAACTCTTGGGCTCAGGTGATCCTCTTCCCTCAACCTCCAGAGTAGCTGGGACTATAGATGCCCACCATAACACCTGGCTAATTTTTTCTTCTTTTAGTAGAGACAGGGTCTTGCTCTTAACTCAGGCTGGTCTGGAAGTCCTGAGCTCAGACAATCCGTCCTGTAATCATTACAAACTTTTTTAACCATTGTTTTTGGTGGCTGTGCATGTAATCATGTGGGTGCATGTAATGTATGTAATCATTCTCCCAATTATTGGTGGACGCTGGGTAAGGCTGTTCCAAAAATGAGGACAGCTTTTTGCCATGCTGTGCAGATTACCATCAGGCTGCCCCTGTCAGAACCAGCCCAAGCCCTTCGCCCCTGGCTCGTGCAGTCTAGGTGCCTGCCTGCTTTCCCATTTGTTCCATCCTTCAAGTGCACCCTGTGTGCCAGGACTTTGTGGGACACTGAAGACACAAAGATGAACAAGGCAACCCTCATGAGTCCTCCCCAACTCACACAGAAGCCCAGGCATTCCCTGGCAGCCACAGTCTACAACCCAATTGGGAAAAGAGACATGTACATGGACCTTCTCCCACTTTAAGGCCAGCAGAGTGAGTCCCGTTGTCATCGTTGTCGTCACCTCTTACGGTCAACTATCCATCTCCCTTGCCACTTACAGCTGCTTAAAGGCAGCACCTGGTTTCTGTCACGTCCAATCCCCAGCAGGCCAGGCAGGAAGTATGAGCAGCATGGTGTGAACAGCATGGGTCCACTACACTAATTTGTTCCAACTAAACAAAAAATGTTCCCACCTAATTGAAAATACAGTATTCTTGGCATGTGAACCTGGGTGTGTGGAGGGCTGACTTTGTATCCGTGGACCCTACAGGGTGCACTGTGGGACTTGAGCATTAGGATTTTGGTATACTCAAGGCGGGGTTCATTCTGGAACAAGTTCCCCGCATTTAACTATGGGCGATGGTAGTTGTTTTTCAAACTTTGAGTAGAGAAATTGGTTTAGGGGGTTAATACCAGCTCCTCCTCCCCATTAAATCCAATTGATGAGACTAGAAAGCATCAGAGTATGATCTGTTGTGTGAGGTTAAGTGCCATTCTGTGAACCGTCTGCTTCTGTTTTATGCACATGCGCACAGTGGCATGCCACCTATGCAGTGGTAGAAGACGCCTTCTCTTGTGGGTCATAGGCAGAGGCCAGAGAGGCTCTGGCCTGCAGGATGACATCTGACTCCCGCACAGGGACCTTTGTGACTGGCTTAGCCGAGCTGTGTCATCTTACCACCTGGAAGCCAGGGCTCTGGCCACAGGAGCTGCCTCTCCTCCGGGCTTGGCTGGCCCGTCCCTGGGTCTTAGAGTTACTCTGATGGTCCATGTGTGCAGCTTCCCCCACTGTCCTCCAGGACAGGCTGAGCTTCATTCAACCCTCTGCCTAGCACCGGCCATGCCTGGTCAGGGGCAGCCACATGACTTGTTTGTTGTACCATCAGCTCCTCACAGAAGTCTGGTTTAGTCCTCACACTGCTAAGAGAAATTATTAGCTATTTTCTGTATGAGGCACAGAGCTGTTTAAAATAGTTTGCCGAAAGCTGCTCAGCTATTAAGCAGTAGAACTAAGATTCAGATTCAGGGTTGTAGGGCTCACTGCCCTATATGGGCCACCAGACATCTGTTGGATGGACATGGAAATGGTACACTTCCTCCCTGGCTTGAGACTCATACCCACGCAGGGCTCAGGTGCATGCCATCTTGTACCAGCATCTCTGGTAAGGACAGTCAGACTGGCAGGGCTGGCTCTGTCCCGCTAGCTCCTTGTGATAGCCTGTTTCATGGGGCATTTTGAGTAGAGGAGTTGGTTTCAGGACACTTGACACCCACACTTCCATGCCCTGTGTTGTACCTCCTGTGCGTGAGGTCAGCTGTTTCTGGGACACAGAACAGCCGCGTGGAATAGCCATGCTGTAGTGCACACTGCTCTCTGGTTAAGAATCTGTACTTGTCTGCTTACCCAAGGCCACAGCAGACCCTGCACACCTCTCCCTGTTGTTCTCTCTCTAGGTAGACCAGCGGGTGTTCCGAGACCTCATGAGTGAGAAGCTGCCCCGACTGCACGCCCACTTTGAGCAGTACAAAGTTGACTACACCCTCATCACATTCAACTGGTTCCTGGTGGTGTTTGTGGATAGCGTCGTTAGCGATGTTCTCTTTAAAATATGGGACTCTTTCCTTTACGAGGGACCAAAGGTGGGTTAGCTCAGCCTGGCTGTTTTCAAACACACATGATGGCTGTATGGGTAGTACTGGCTGTAGTTGAGCACCTGCCTCACTGGGGACTTGAGAAGATTTCTGAGGTGCCTTGGGGACCTCAGAACAGTGTGGTACTGGAGCTGGGCCTGGGATCTCAGGAGACAGCGGCCTGCTGCTCACTTACCAGCTGCTCCTAGCCTTCATAGGCCCTGTGCTAGGCACTGCGAGCTCTGGTTTGCAGCCTGAGCCTCGCTGTCTGTCACATGGGTGGGAGAAGACAGATGCCAGAGACCAGTAAGCAGAGGATCCAGGGACAGACACAGTGGAGCAAACCTCAGAGCCTGACTGCCCATCAGCCTCCGACCTTGGCTATTGTATGTTTTTCAAAAATCCATTTTTAAGAAAGACATTTATATATTAAATATTTAATCCTATAACTAGGGGTGGGTAGTGGAAAGGAAGTTTCCCTCCCCTGGTCTCCTAGTCCCTTTTCTCAACTTACTATATTTCCTTCTCGAGGTGTTTCATGCACCCAGTGTCAGGGCGTGCAGCTCTGGCTCATGTGTTCTCAGTTCTACTAGTGGTTCCTTATGTAGGTGACCAGAGGTCTGCACCACAGTCCCCAGTGATAGGCACTCAGATTGTTCCTGATCTCCTGCTGCTTCCAGCTAGCTTGGGATGACTCCGAGCTATCTTTTGTACCTGTTTACCTGCCTCTGTGGGCTCAGCACTGGATCCAGGGCAAGCCCACTGTAGTTTTGACGGAATGCCAGATGTCCATTTTCCTGTAAGAAATAGGTCTTGGGCTAGCCAGGTCAAGTATCTCCAGGGTGGGACCCTTGCAAACCACTTCCCACAGCTGGGGCTGCACCTCCCTGAAACTCCCTGTTTTCTCCACAGGTTATTTTCCGTTTTGCCCTGGCACTTTTTAAATACAAGGAAGAGGAGATCCTGAAATTACAAGATTCAATGTCCATATTCAAGTATCTCCGTTATTTCACTCGCACCATCCTTGATGCAAGGTGAGTGGCTGCGGATTCTCACCCTCCAGGGAGAGCGGGGAGCTGGCCTCTGCCTCCTTGAGGGCAGCCCATTCTTGCTGCCTTCAAACTCAGAGCCATCTTGTGTGTGGCGTCGCAGAGGGAGTTCCCCTCCAGGAAAAAACAGGGGCTCAAAGATGAGAGTAACAGAAGTGAAGATGGCTCTGTCCTTTGTCCTACAAACATAAACCCCATAGCCACCAGCAGTAGTTTTCTATGTCTGACGAGCATTTATGAGTACCACATGGCAGGGCCCATCCCAGGCACTGGGGGTGAGCAGTGAGGAACAGCCCCGGCCTTGAAGCTAGGAAATTATTGGGTATCATTTAATCAGGCTGGACAAAGGCTGAGTAAGCTTGGCTGGGAAGAGGGAGCAAGAAGATGGCATGCTGGGCATAGGGCTCAGGGCTGGGCCCTTGCAGAGCCAGGTGTTACAGCTCTTGAAGACTGCTTAGGCCTGGGGACTTCATCCTAGAGTTTCGGGAAGTTGCTGCAGGTTTGGCGAGAGAAGGGAAAGTCAGATTGGGGCAGGACTGGCAGCCGTGAGACCAGTCCGTGGCTGTTAGAGAGTCCCAGTAAAACAGGTGATGGGCTGGAGAGAGGTGGCCCCGGAATTGTAAAAAAGGAGGCACGTTGAAGAGATTGGAGGGGGAGTTTGAACTTAGAAGACTCCTGGGTTGAGTGTTCAGGAATCATTTCGCCCCACCCCCTCCCAACCCAGTCAAATGTTCATTGCCACTTCTGGGCTGCCCCTGTCCATATACCCCTTGGACCAAGTTGGGGATTGCTCTGGCCCTGGCAGCAGAGGTGAACATAGGGAGAAGGTGCTGGCTTAAGGCCACACCAGCTTCCTGTCAGTCATCACTATTTTTAGGATCTTTTTCTTGGGTAGTTGGTTGTAAAGATAGATCCATGCTTATTAATAGCAGCACATTATTAAAACCACAGTGACCTGAGTTTTGCTAAATGAGAAGGGATACTTGAGAATATTTGCCTATGAAAGGTTGACCCTGAGTTCTGGGGTGAGCCTCAAGAGTTATGTTAGTCTCACATTGGGTTAGGATTATTAAGAATGACAGTCAATGGCTTGGCACCTGTGGCTCAAGCAGCTAAGGCACCAGCCTCATACATCTGGGGTGGCAGGTTCAAATGCAGCCCAGGCCCACCAAACAACAATGATGGCTGCAACCAAAAAATAGCCAGGCATTGTGGCAGGCACTTGTAGTCCCAGCTATTTGGGAGGCTGAGGCAGGAAAGTGCTTGAGCCCAGGAGTTAGAGGTTGCTGTGAGCTGTGATGCCATGGCATTCTACCCAGGGCAACAGCTTGAGGCTCTGTCTCAAAAAACAAAAAAAAAAAGAATGACAGTCAATGAACTCTCTCCAATAGCTAACGCAGGGGTGAGCACATTTTGGTTCCAAAGACTAAGTCAGTTGCGCTGCTGACAGGCTTGTGCTAGATCATTGGTGCTGCCAGATGGGATGGGTGTGAGCAGGTACCAGGCCTGGCCAGTCCCTTCCTGTCACTGAGGCTAAGCTGGCGGTGTCTATAGTCTTGTGTGGTCCTGCAGTGCCACCTTGTGGCATGGCTTCCTCTTTGCTTTAGAAAGCCAAGGTCGCCAGACCAAGAGTGCCCCGGTGCAATGAGGGGCAGCACGTTCCCCCCAGAGGTCCTGGCCCCACCTCCATGCCGGAGCCCAGTATTTTAATAAGCTTCCCAGACTAGTGGCTCCATGAATGCCAGTTCTGCAGTACATTTTGGGGTCTTAGAGAAAGGGAGGGAGGGGTTCTATAGTCAGACTGGTCTCTGCAGTAGGACTTCTTGGAGCCATCGAGGTGGGGAGCCTGGCTGACCCCAGGGGACTTTCTCATCTCTGAACTGAAGCTCCTAGGCCTGAGGCAGAGGCAGAGTCTAATCCCCCTGTAGCTCGGTGTTACTGACTGAAGAGGCAGGTGGAAAATAGTAAGTTTTGATGTTCACTTTCTGTAGTAAAGGAGGGGGTGGGCACTTCAGGTTTCAGTGAAGTCCATGGGCTAATCCTTGTAGGAGAGAAAATGCCACAAGGGCTCCAGGCGGGCAGCCCAACCAGCGTTCTGCATCCCATGGGTCTTCCTCTCACTGTGAGATACTGGCAGTTGATCGGCCCAGACAACCTTGAGGCAGAACCTGAGAAACCCACTCAGTGGTGGCTGTTTTCCTGTGCTCACAGGTTCTAGAACACACTCTGGGGAACTTAGCACTTAAATAAAGCTGACCTATTCTGGACAGGTGGCTGATGTCTATAATCCCAGCACTTTGGGAGGCCAAATAGGAGATTTGCCTGAGCCCAGTTCAAAATCAGCCCAGACACCCCCCACCCCCCATTTACAAAAAACAAGAAAATTTATCTGAGTGTGGTGATAGATGCCTGTAGTCCCTGCTGTTCAGGAGGCTGAGGCAAGGGGGATCACCCGAGTCCAGCAGTTGAAGGCCATAAGTAAGCTGTGATCATACCAGCGTGACAGTGTGAGATTCTGTGTCAAAGTAAATAAATAAATAAAACTAGTCTTTCTGGTCTTTTACCTTCTTATAGGAGAATCCTGTGAATCAGAGTTAAGCATATCTAAGGAGAAGGTGTTTTAAAATATATAAAAGGAGGAACTACAAAGGCTTGCGTACTCTTAATTATGTATCTTATGTTAAAAGTAGCCCAAGCAGGAACAAATGGTTTGCTTGCTTTCTTTCTTTTTTTTTTTTTTTTTTTTTTGAGACAGAGTCTCACTGTGTTGCCCTGGGTAGACTGCCGTTCACAGCTCACAGCAACCTCAAACTCTTGGGCTCAAGCAATTCTCCTGCCTCAGTCTCCTGAGTAGCTGGGACCACAGGCACCTGCCACAATGCCTGGCTATTTTTTCATTGCAGTTGTCATTGTTGTCTAGCTTTTTTACCTTTTAGACATTCAGTTTTGTTTTTTGCTTTTATTATTATTTGGAATATATTTTTTTATCTCAAAATATTAAGGGGATACAAATGTTTTTGTTACATGGAAAATAATGCCTTTGCTGTTGGGACTATTCATGTGCCTTCACCCTGAACTCAACAGGCAAGTTTTTACCCCTCCCCTGTTCTGATTTCCAATGACCTCGACATCTCTTTGTGCCATCTATGCCTGTTGATTACCTTAATTTTTTTTTTTTTGACACGGAGTCTCACTGTTACCCTCTGTAGAGTGCTGTAGCATCTTGGCTCACAGCAACCCCAAACTCTTGGGCTCAAGTGATTCTCTTGCCTCAGCCTCCTGAGTATCTGGGACTACGGGTGCCTGCCACACATCCAGCTATTTTTAGAGATTAGGTCTAGCTCTTGCTCAGGCTGGTCTTGAACTCCTGAACTCAAGCAATCCACCCACCTCTGCCTCCCAAAGTGCTAGGATTACAGGCATAAGCTACCACACCCAGCCAATTAGCTCCAGTTATTAGAGAGTACATGTGGTGTTTGTTTTTCCTGAGATACTTCACTTGGGATTATGGTCTCAGGTTCCATCTAAATTGCTTCAAAAGACATTATTTCATTCCTTTTGATGGCTGAGTGGTCCGGCATGGTGTATATTCTACATTTTCTTTATCCACTCATGGACTGATGGGCACTTGGGTTGATTCTGGTTTGCTTTCTGATAGAGACAGAGAGGAAGTACTTTGTGGCATTCCTGTTTCATCACAGCTTTTCCTGGGATTCATAAGTTTTCTGGGCCTTTGGTCAATAGGAAGCAGATCAGCCACTGTTGCTGGAAGGCAAAGCCTCAGGGCTCAGCAGGCTCTGGAGTGAGGAAGGAGGCCAGGCTCTCAATGTTAGCAAAGCTGGCTTCTCTTACAACCTCCCAAGACCATTGTGGCTGACCTGATTAGGGCTTGAAAGTCATAAGGTGGCCTCAGGACAGTTTATTATTCTGTTTTTATTACCCACCCGCCTAAGTTCTGTTGATACCTGTCTCTATCCTGTATCCTGCCAGAAAGCTGATCAGTATCTCCTTCGGGGATCTGAACCCCTTCCCCCTGCGCCAGATTCGGAACCGGCGCACCTACCACTTGGAGAAGGTCCGGCTAGAATTGACAGAGCTGGAGGCCATCCGGGAGGACTTCCTGCGTGAGCGTGACACCAGCCCTGACAAAGGCGAGCTGGTCAGCGATGAGGAGGACACCTGAGGGGATCCTGGGAAGCTGTGCTTCTCGCCTTTACAACCAAAGTGTGCCAAAGGATGAACTCGTTTAAAGGCCAGAATGTCTGCTGGGCAGACAGCCAGAGCCAGACTGCACTTTCTCATCTCCCCCGGGGGCGGGGGAGGGGGGAGGGTTGAGGGTCTGATCTGTTCACAGCCATCTCTGTGCCATGGTGCCAGGTACACTGATTGCAGCAGTCATACTCTCTGATTGGGATTGGTGACCCACCAGACTTACCAATTGGCTGTTTGCAAAAGCTTGTCTATGGCATCTGTCCATTGTATTGATGTTTTTCCTTTGAAAACTAGCCTTGCTAGGCGTCTCCCCACAGTGGGCACTTGTGTGCATCCTTTAAATGGCAGCCCTGTGGAGGGTGCCCTCACATCCGCAGCCAGAATGTGGCTGCCTCAGGTGGCAAAGATCAGTATGGAAAAGGGACTGCCTCAGAGAAACAAGCACATCCCTGTGCAGAAGTGGCCAATATAGCAGGCCTGCAGGCCTCATGCTGAATGCTTCTAGCTGCCAGCCACGCCCCATTTCTGGAATAGACTTCATCCTTCTGCACACAATCCTTCCAACAGTGGCCCGGGAGGCCTAGGCATACCAGACCCTGCCCCCGCTTTCTCATTGCCAGCCTGTGTTTGCAGGCCATTTGGATGCTCTGCCACCTGGCACATCTTCCCCAGACTCTGTGGAGATGAGCTAAGTCTAGATGGGTTGTGATTCCAAGTAAACAGTGGGTCATCATGCAGCTGAGCAGGCCCACCCCTGGCTGGCCCTGACGAGTGGTGCTTTACATGGCAGAGGTGCAGCTGCTGCGTGAATACCCCTGGACAGCTGGGCACCTTGGCCTCCTTGGGGTGGCAGTGCTGGTGCCATGTAGGAACCAGCAGCTGCCAGAGCCTAGGGTGGGAAACTCCTTGGCTTAGGGCCAAGATTTGGGTGAACTCTCCCGAACATGTCCTAGGCATGGCAGCCAGAAGCATCCTTATCCTCAGCAAGAACAGGGGGGTCCACTGTTGCCTCTGGCACAGCAGGCTGGGCGGGCCATTTCTGGAAACTACCTTTTTGAAGCCTGGAGAGAGGCTTTCACAAGGAGGTTGTTTTTGCTTAATCTTTGGTCTATCCCTGATGTGTAGGTGTGAGAATGTTTTCCAGCACAGTGTCATTCAGTCTTAAGTGGAATGTTTCACAGTACCTGGAAAGTCAGAAATAGTTCTTGATATAAACACACTCAGACTGAGAATTAAGGCAATGAAGTTTTAAGAAGGGCCTTTCCCTTAAGTGTGGCTTCCTTATTATTCTTGCTGTTAACTTTCTAGCAGTGCCATAGTAAGTGGGTATTTCAGTGTTCTAGCCAAGCCTGACTATGTGTCTGTAGTTCAGCTAGTAAGTTCTCGCTGCTCAGAGGGAGCTGGTCTCTATATTTAGCCAAAAGCCTTTGTGTCTTTTCAGGTATCAAGCATGTGTTTTATTGTTGTTTTTGTCTTTGAGAGCAGCTGTTTGAGGCCCAGCTTCTTCAGGAGGTTGTCCTAGGAACTGGGCTTTGTAGTCTGCTGGGACCAGGTGGCAGCAGGATGCCCCCTTCCCACCCCCATGCTGTGAGTCAGCAGGATGGGCTGTGAGGAGGTATAGCAGTAGGGCAACCCGTGGCTTAGCTCCTCCTGCCTCAGGTTTTAGTTTCCAAGTTGATGTGCCGGGGATATGCCAGCCTATACCGTGGGCTGATGCTAAGGTGCCACCTTCAGGAACAGGCCCACTGTTTTTGGTGCGCCTGGCTGGGGGCCACCGTGGTCAGGCAGTGGCTGTGAGAAAGCAGAGGTCCTGAAGGAAATGGACTGGGGATACTTTCTGGGAGGGTTTCCCCCTTGGATGTTCCTTCTGCCAGCTGTCCAGAGGGTGGGAGAGGGAGTGCTCAGCCTGGTTCCACTTTGGGGACCCACTGCTCCCAGAGCAGCCCCGTTTTCAGTGAACACTTCCTTTTCACTAATGCCACTGTAGAAAGAGCTGTTCTGTTGCCTCCAGAGTCCCTAAATCCCACAACCTCCTCCAGTTGCGCTGGCAAGTGCCCCTTCTGGCAGGGGCTGTCCCCCTGCTGCTCTCTGAACCTTTGCCCCATGCCTAGCCTGTGGTCCCTCAGGGCAGCCTGCTTGCCCAAGGGCACGTGCCCAGGGCAGCTCCTCTGCTATATCTGGTAGGAATTGCCAACTTTTAAATTGATGGAGTTTTCATGGGTTGACCCTCTGTTAATACTTTTGTATATTTTCACTACAGGTTATATTTTTATAGGCTATTTTATCAAGGTTTTTCTAGATTTTGAACATCTATTTTATATAACAGGTTCTTATTTTGTGCGTATTTATGTAAACCTTCTAGACTGCTCTTCCCTCCCATGCCACCTTTTCGCTCTAGCTTTGGCCTTCACTGACTGTCATAGGCCCAGGTCTGCCCCCAGGTAGCCTGGGTGCCACCTGTGGCCATGCTGACAGCCGTACAGTAGCAGCCAAGACTTGATTGCTAGAGACATCTAGTTTCAGCTACGTTATACTGATATAGGAAGTACTCTAGACAAATACCCAGTTGGATTTTAACTAAATGTTTGTATTACTGCACAAAGCCCACCCTTGCTTCGTAGTATTTTCTTCCTGTGTGTTGCTGGGCTTCTGGGCAGCTGGGCCTGCCCCCGGAGGTCCTTGCAGGTGAGAGGCTAGACACGGGCCAGGTGTACCACCAAGTGTCCTGCCACTGCTGGACCACTGGAGTATTCCAGGTGGGCACTGCCAATAATACCCTGTATCACAGCAATGTGTGTGCTGGTCTTCTAGCATATTTTTGGAATATAAATTCTGGAACTGTAATACTACAGGAAGAAATAAACTACTAATTTGCATAATATTTTGCCTTGAAGTGCAGTTATATGTGATGGGGCTCACCCAAGGGCTTAGAGGGTGGGGCAGGCTTGGGAGTGGCTCTCTTGTCCTTTCAGCCTAATGTTTCTGGGTGTCCCTGCCCTTGGTTTGCTCTGGAGCAGGAGGGACAGGATGCCTTTGTCAGCATTGATAGCCCTGGGAGTCCCCAAGAACCAGGACCAAACTGCAGGTGAGGGCTGGGGACACTGCAGTGGCAGAGCCAGGAGCCAGAGACTCCCTGTGTCTGGAGAAGCCCCAGGCAGCCCCTCTTCCGCCAGCTGTGCCATGCCCTGCCTGAGTCATGGACTTGTTTGCCTCCTGCCTGGGCTGACAGCTCAGGCCCAGCTGCCACTGGGGACACCCCCAGCCATCACTGGAAAAAAACACAGGATGATCAAGACCAAATGTCTTCCCACGGGGGGGCTGGGGGAATGGGTCCAGCCAGGATTCCCAGACAGTCAGAACAGGCCAGGATCTGGTAAGCTTTCTCCTCTAGGGACATGGATTCAGTGAGGCGTGGGCTTCCTGAGATCATACAATACATTAACTAGCAGTGGCAGAGGTGGGACAGGGACACCAGGGCTCTGCCACTGTGCCAGCCCCTTAGCGAGTGTCAGGAACATATAAACAGGCTTTACTCCCAATTGTAAGGGGCTGCTGCTGAGGCCGGTTTTGACTAAGACCTGGGTGGTCATTACTTGCCATGCAGGTCCCCAGGCCTCCTTGGGCCAGTTGGGCTGCCCCATACACAAACAAGATGAAAGCTTGATGCTCCTCCTCCCTCAGGGTGCTGGTGCTTGGACTCACGTAAGCCTCCAGTGACTCACTTCTGAGTGACTTATGACAGCCTGCCCCCAGAGCTCCAAACGGGAGATGGGGGCGCATGGCCTAGACTGGGCTTTCGTCACCAGTGCACATACCTATGCATCAGTCACTTGCCTCTCACAGAGCCTTGGACTTCTCATCTGAAAACGGAGTGTATTGATGCTTCACTGAGGGGTGTGTGACCTAGGGAGCAGTGGTCCCACCAGCACCCCATTAACACAGCACCCAAAATCCCTCTGTCTCCTCCAGGTCCTGGGTCCTACCTCTGTACTGTTTCTTGGCCTCAGTCCCAAGGGAGTGGTTTTCAGTGCCTCCTTCACCCCCAGCGCACACCCTAGCCCCATGTGTGGCCGCACACTGCCACATGTATGCCTCTGGGACCCCATCAAGTTTCAGTCTGGGGATGTCATACACTGGAGAACAGAATGTGAGAAATATGCAGGGGCCTCTTGGAACCTCAGTGCCTCCCGCTTAGAGAATGGGCATAAACAGAATACCTTCCAGGCAGATGGGTCAGGAAAAGTTAGGAAGGAGCTGAGTCCAAGGCTCAGCCAAAGGGACGGGGCAATGCAGGCTGGGCCTGGAGAAGGCAGTATACCTCTGTACCTTTGGAATCTGGCCTCATGAGACTAGCATTTATGGGCAGCATAGAGTTGTGGGTGGGCAGGTACCAGATGGCTGGACCACAGGCCAGTGTAACAAGAGCCTGGTACCGGGGGTTGGCAGTAGGGAAGGGACCACCCTGAGTCAGGGAGATGAGCAAAAGGACACATAGGGGCCCAGAAGGACGCACTGGCCAGCCTGCTTCTTCCTCTCCACCCTCATGCAGAGGCATTAAAAGAGCACAGGGCCAGACAGGTGCCCACGGGGCCTTAGGCCCCATCACTCTGGGAGCAGTTCCCATGGGTGACAGGATGGGTCTTGGTGCTTGGGGGGTGCATGTGGCTCAGTTTCTGGAAAAGACAGGCCTCTGAGGCCTCAGAGTAGGAGGCTCTAGGCAGGACTGGGGGGCCTGGGCGAGAGGCACCAAGCAAGTCAGGGGTATGGTAGGAGCATCAGCCAAGCCATACACCTTGTCCCCATGGTCCAGCCCTCTGCAGACAGGCCTCCCCTTGGGAAGCCGCCCACCCTGACTTCTGAGCCCATCCACACCCACATTAGGCACCCTCCTTCCCCTCACAGGTCAAGTCCTCTGCTGACCTACCCTGAGGGCAGCAGCCTTTTGGGCAGGGTGGGGTAGTGGGAGCAGCTTTGAGATTCCCCAAACCTATGATGGAGCCAAGCTGTCCTTTGGAATGGTAGATGCTTATTTATGTAAAATAATAACAAATGTTACACAATTGTCAGAATAAAAAAATACCTTTTCTGAGGGGGACGGGAGGAGATTAGCACCATTAGGGCACAGGGGCCCATGGTGGGCGCTGAGGTCTGTGCGTCAAGCAGTTAGTCTGTGTGTCCTGGGGCTCCAGTCAACGGCGGGCAACCCGCTGATGGCCCCGGGAGGGGGCGCTGTGTCTGGGCAGGGGGCACGTGCGACAGCACTGGGTGCGGACAGTGGGCAGCTGGCAGCGGCCCAGGAGGCGCAGGGTCTCACAGAACCCGAAGGACAGACGGTCACGCTCACAACCTGCGAGGGTAGCAGAGGCAGGTGGGACAGGGATGCAGGGCCCCAGAGTCTGGCTCCCCACAGCCTCATAGAGGCCTCAACAGCCCCTCAAGGGCAGAAGGCCCTCCGTTTCTAGAGGGGCTCTTCTAAACCAGGAGTTGCAAACCTGTCCCATCTCCCGTGGGCCTCTGGGCTCATGTTTCTGTAGAAAAGGCCCTGAGACACCCCACCACCACCACCCCAGCCACCTCACGTGACCATGAGAAGACGAGGAGCCTGCCCAGAAGCCAGGCCCTGCCCTGCCATCTCCCTCTACTCTAATGCAGGCTCTGCTAGGTTCTGCAGGCCATGATCAGCTTGCCTTCTGGGTCACAGACCAACACAGTTCAGGACAGTCTCATCTCTCAGGGCAGCTGCCACTTAGGTAGGCAGTGGAGCCCAGACTGTGCGGAGTGGGCCTCGACCCTGGCCGTGTAAGCCATCAGCAGGGACTGGGACTGAGCCAGGTCTGCTGGGAGGGAGGGAGGCTGCAGGCCACTTGGCAGGGGTGGAGGCCTGGCTGGGCCCTCCTGCCCCATGTCTATTTGGGGAAATGGCTTGCTGCCAGCCTGCTGGCTTTGTTCCTGATGATGCTGCTGCTGCTGCTGACAGCCCCCAGCTGCCGTGCTTACTCCAGCAGACCTCCTGGGGCAGGGAACAGGAGGGGAATAGCCAGCCCTGAGCCTGAGACATCCCCTGGGCCCTGTAGAGGGCACGAGACAGCAGCAGGCTCCTTTAGCCCTGCCCAGCGGCAGTTCCTAACTACACAGCTCCAAGTCTGCCTCCCAGTGCCACAGGCTACCTGGGATAAGCTACTTTGCCTCTCAGGCCTTGGCTCCCTCCTGTTGATAACCCCACCTCCCAGGGCAGGCGGATGCTGTGTCAGCTGCCCCGCCATGGTGACCACACATCCTGGAGTTTCCAGGCTTTGCACGTGTCCTGCCACACAGTCCCGCAGACCATCTAAACACTCTGGGAATTCCAGAGCCTCAGGATCCAAGACCCCTCCCCGGATGCCCTTCACCATTCACCAGCGGCAGAAATCCTGTCACCGGGGACAGTTCATAGTGCTACCCAAACTCCCTACACACCCTCCCTGTAGCCCAGCCCACCCCCATCCCTGGGAATCTTTGGAGGCCCAGGGCCTCTTGGCCAGGACTGTCCTTTGTTCTAGGCCTGGGGGCCCTCAGTTCCTGCTCTGGGCCTCACCACCTGTGTCAACCACCTTGGATCTATAACTACCCAAGCCCTAGCCTTGAAGGCAAGAACAGTAGGGCCAGCACCAGGGCAGGGTGGGGGCATTTCCACCAGGCCTTGAGGTAACAGGATGGGAGGCAGGGGCACAAGGTGCAGCACTGGCCACTCTGGGCCTGAGCCAGTGCTGCCCAGAGCCACTGCAGGAGAGAACACTGTGAGGGCAAGAGGATGGGCGGGCAGGTGGGCAGGGGGCGGACAGCCCTGGAGACAAACTCTTCACACACATAGTGCTGAGCTGCTGGAAGATGCCAGCATGTGATGGGGGACAGTGGTGACTGTGAGGGAGGTGCCCATGCAATGCTGGGTCCTACACAGACCTTGATTCTGCAGCGATGGGGGTTACAGGAGGCAATGAGGGTGCAAAAGGAAACGGAGCCCAAGGCCACAGCAGATGTGTGACCCAAAGGCAGCCCAGGTGTGACCCAGGGCCATGCAGTTTCCTGCACGCAGCACTGCTGGCGTAGCCGGGCCGCAGGAAGTGTGTGTGTGTAGGGGGTATCCAAGGGACCTCCAGCTCAGGTCTTTCTGCCAGGAGGTCCCAGCTGGCCCGGAAGCCACCAGCAGTTGGGAGCTAGCAGGACCCTGGGAGGGGCCCCTTCCTGCAGCTCCACTGTTCACCTCTAGCCATCCTCCTCTGGCCAGGAACGGATAAGTCAGAGCTGGGGAGGGGAGAGGTCTTAGCCCAGCCTAACCCTCACACAGCCTTGTCTCTAGCTTCACTATGGGGACACTAAGACACAGAAGGGAACAGAGCTTGCCCAAGGTCACACAACCACCAGAGGCCAAGGCCTGTCCTTATGTTCCCAAAAGGCTAAAGACAGCTGCCTACAGGACACCAGGTGGCTGCATTCCCCTCTGTTGACTCCTAACACAGTCCCAGCTTCTGCAGTGTCCTGTGCCTCAGATTACAACATGGGCCAGCAAGTGCCATTGGGGCGACAGCATCTCCCCATTTCCCCATGACCTTCCCAACCCACCACAACCCTGGGAGGGGGCACTCACGCAGAGGCTCAACCAGCTCACAGTCCTCGGTGCCACATGGCTGGGAGCTCTCAGGCCAGACCTCATGGCCACACTGGTCACTGTCTTCTTCAGGCAGCCCTGTCTGGGTGTTAACACACTTGACCAGGCGCCGCTGGACACCACCACCACAGGGGGCTGAGCACTGCACAGAGTGGGCAGAAGAGTGAATGGCCCACAGGTCCCCCATTGTGGAGAATCAGGCATCCCCAGGGGCAGTGCCACCCCTCTAGGAAGCCGTCCTTGTGTCCTATGCCTGACCAGCCATCCTGCTCCCAGGGCCCACTGGGCACTGCCACCCCCCTCACTGCATGGTCTGCTCCTTCAGAGGAGTGGGCATAGGGACAGGGGCAGTCCTCAGGGTCACAGAACTGCAATCCCCTCACACAGGACATGCCTGATAGGCCTGGGCAGGGTCCCTGGACGGAACCTGGATGCACCAGTGGGCAGAGACTTAGGTGGGACCCCTCGTGCCCAAGGGACACGGGGGAAGTGGTAGAAGTTTTTATTCTTTTCAACTAGGGGTCTAATGTTTTTAAAAAGCCTTAAAAGTAAATTTAATCTGTTAATGTTTTCCCACACCTTTACTCCACTGTGTTACTTCATTAATCCTTGCAACCCTCCCACCCCAAGCTGTCCCCATTCTACAGATGAGAAAGTAATGGCCCAGCAAGGCCAAGCAACCTGCCCAGTCACTCTCGGGTCTGGCTTAGGGCTGGATCTGAGATTCCTGAACCTCTCAGCAACAAATAGGCCCAACAGGAAGGTGTCCTGCCCACCTGAAGCCCCTCTGCCCCTCACCATTCCTGCCTCAGGATTTGGCCCCTGTTGTCCTATCTGTCCCTATTCTTGGCATCACTGAGCCCTCCTTCAGGCCTCAACCCCAAGTGCCCTCCTCCTTAATCCCTCCCTGACATCACATCACATGTCCATTTTTCTTTGTCCATGTTTCTTCCTGGTAGGTCGTGAGCACCAGCAGGGTGAAACCTCATCTGGTCACCACTGTATCTGTAGCGGCCACAGGGAGCCAGTGCACACTGTGCCCAAGAACTCTTCTTCAATGTACTAAGGCCCAGCTGGACACCACTCCCCCCCTGCAACTCCCAACTCACCTGGCCCCAGGGCCCTACCACCCACTGTGTGCAGGGGTGGGTGTTGCAGGGCTGCGTGCTGCGGGGCCTCAGTGCTTCCTCGCAGAGGCCTGGCTCTGGGCAGGTCACCAGACGCTGCTGCTCACCGCCGCCACAGGCCTCAGAGCACTGGGTGGACAAGGAAGGGGTCAGGGAGCAGCCAAGTCTGAGGGCATCCCCCTAGCCCTATCCTGGACCCTCAGGCCTCACCTCCCTCCAGGAAGAGATGTACCAGCTGAGGCAGGGCTGGGCCCCACAGTGCCGGCGGGCAGGTGGCTTGGCAGGCCCTGGCTGACAGTGGAAGGGCCGCAGTGGCCGGAGGTCCTGGGTGTCCACACACTGCACATCCCGCACTGAGGAGCCTCCACCACAGCTGCGGGAGCACTGCAGACCAAGGGACACATGTGGATACACTCCATGTGCATGCCACACACATGGTCAGCTCTACAGACCAAGGGACACATGTGGACACACTTGGCATGCATGCCACACATGGTCAGCTCTTGCAGACCAAGGGACATGTGTGAACACACCCCATGTACATGCCACACACACATAGCCAATTCCCCACACACACACACTCAGGCAAATCCCTGAAGAGCCCAGGCAGAGACCAGTTCAGGCAGCAGGCGGGATGGTACAAAAAGAAAAGAAAAGCAAAGGACAGCTGGTGAAAAAGAGGTCTAGAGGAGGCAAAAAATTGCAGAGAAAGACACCAGGCCAAACAGATGAAAAGATTCCCAAGAGATTAGGAATCAAATACAATCTGGTGCAAAGTCATCCCCTGCCATGGGGAACACAGGCCACAGGGACATAGGGCTCCACCCTGCCCAGGGCTGCCCACCAGGCTCCATCCTCACGCACACACCTTACTCCAGTTGCCTGGGTGCCAGGCAGCACAGGGCCGCAGGTGGCAACGGCGGGCAGGCTGGGGTCGGCCAGCAGGAGTGCAGTCCTCATCCCGGCCTGAGCTACAGCGCACGGGCCTCCAGGCCGCGCCCAGGCCGCAGGTGGTGGAGCACTGCAGGGCACAGAGGCTGTGAGGGCTGCGTCCCCTCCAGGCCTTCCCCACCAGCCAAGCCAAGGCCCTTTTTCAGGGCCTCAGTTCCTTATCTGTGAAATGGGCTCTTCCACCCACCTCCCAAGGACACTGTAAGAATAAAAAGTAAAATCCTCCCAGCAACTAAGTGTCCCTGCTTACAAGGAACACAGGTGGGGTGAAGGGACCCTGTAGCACCAGCTATCCTGGCATTGCTCCCCAGATGTGGTAGGCAAGGAAGTCTGGGTTGTAGTCCCAGACACCAAACTGCTGGGTAATCCCGAGGCACAAGCAGCCCTAGTGGCCTCAGCCTGCCCCACCCACCTCCAAACAGAAGAGGCTGAGTTTTCCCACAGAGACAATCTAGGGAACCCCTGGCTGACCCTCATGTGTGCCTGCCCCTACCTTCCCGAAAGCCCCTATACCACCCCTTCTCCACTACTCAGAAGGGAAACTGAGGCCTGATGGGCAGACTGGCCCCAGGGGCCTATGGAGGGCAGAATAGTGAGTTGGGAAGTGTTGGGAGGAGTTGGGAGGAGCCACTCCTCTTACTCCAGTTGCCTGGGTGCCAGGCCTCCATCCCTCATGGGCAGCCAGTACCCTGCCCCCCAGGAGACAGAATGGCCAGGGCCGTGTCCTGCTCTGCTCATTTTCAGATGAGGAGGTTAAACTGTTGAAGTCCAGCACAAACTCACAGCCCGCCTGACCTATACCACTTGCCTGGCTCCAGTTTCCCACTTGCCAGCTGGCATTCCTGGCAGGTAGCAGGTCCATGGGAGACCCCTCCTTAGCCAGGCTGGGGTCCAGGGGCTGGGCCTCAGGGGCTCTGCTGCTGCTGATGATACTGTTCTGATCTGGTCCGGATGGTAGCCCAGAGCTCAGGGTTGCCTCAGGGCTGGGGGACTCAGCCGGGCCCAGAGGTCCTGGGCTCAGGTCAGTCACCCAAGGCATGTGCCCTCTGCCAGTCAGGGTTGTCCCAAGGAAGGTCCCTGGCATTGCCAGAGTCTGTAGGTCCCATAAGCCTAGTCCTGATGGTGAAGAGGTGGGAGTCCCCAGCCCCGGGGGGCTGTCCCCACTCTTAATCTCAGGCAGAGCAGCTGTGGAAGGAAGGAGAGGAGCCACAGTGGGCCACAGTTCACTGTCCACAGGCCCTGGACCACCCTCCAGAGCTGGCTCCCAGGCCACAGTGCCCCCTGTCCATGGTTCTGGCACATCAGGTCTAGGAGAGGAGGGGCTGGGTTCAACGGTGGGCAAAGGGGGCAGCGTGGGGCTGGGTCTTGAGGGCAGGAGGGATACTCCATGGCCCACAGGTTCCTCATCATCCTTGGAAACCTCATTGGTCCTGTCCTGCCACAGAGGGGGCAGCTGGCTCTGGCTGTCCTCCCCTATTAGGAGCTCATCTTGGCCCCCAGGGGCAGCAGGTGTAAGCATGCCAAGAACTGAAGTAGGGGGCCAGGGCAAGCTGGGGAGTCCAAGGTCCGGAGCCCCCCTAGGGGTATCTTCCTCAGGCAAGAAATTGACCAAAGGGGTCTCAGGGGTCTGCTCCAAAGGTGGGGGCAGGGTGGAGCTGGCCTGCCTGGGCCAAGGGCTAGGGGACTGAGATCTGAGCACTCTATCCTCCCCAGCCACAGGAGGCTCTGTGGCAGGCATGGGGGTGTCCACGGGGGGCTCTGCAGGTGGAGGCGTCCAATTATCTGTTCCCACTGGGACCAAATGGGGCTCCTCAAAGGGATCATAGGACAGATCCTCATGGAAGTTAATGAAATTGTAGTCATAGTAGAAGTCATCAACAAACACAGGCCCCGGCAGGTCCAGGTCCTCCTCCTCGATGGCATTGCCCATGCTGGCTGGCTCAGGGGATGAAGGAGGCAAAGGGAGTGCGGCCAGGTGGTATGGGATGAAGTCGACCTCATTGAAAAGCTCATGACTGGAGGAGCCGCTCCCCGAGCCTTCAGGGCCCACCATGTCCAAAGGCCCAGGGCAGGGTGGCAGAGGGCAGGTGGCCTCGCTTGCTGGCTGCTGAGCCTCATCACAGGGGACGCCGGTGTCATTGGCACAGAGGACACTTCGGTGCTGAGTGCCCACCCCGCATGTCACTGAGCACTGCAAAGGAGGCCAGGGTGAGGGGCTTAGGCCAGGAGGGGGCTGCCAGGGGACGCTAGGGCAAGATGGGGTAACCTGTCCACTGTCCCGTGGCAGAGGGGCAGAGGCTTCAGCCAGTCCTCTCTGGCCCTGCCCAACTCAAGACCATGGCTTATGGCCATGACTTGCCTAGAGCTTCCTGATCCTGGAGGCTTCAGGGTCAGGGGCTGGGTCTAGGGAACCAGGCAGTAATGACTGCACAAAGGCTGTCTGCCTGCCCGTAGCCCAAGACCAGGTTGGAGCTGGGGGCCGGATCCTCCCACCCTAGCACTTACCTGAGACCAATTCCCCACTGCCCAAGTAGCTGGACAAGGCACATGGCTGTTGCAAGGGGTTTCAGTGGGGGGCCGGGGAAGGTGTTCACAGGCCCGTGGCTCCAGGGCGCTCTGTTCATCCAGCCCCACACTGTGGATGCAGAGCACAGTCCGGCGGGAGAGGCCCCTAGGCCCACAGGAGCTGGAGCACGGCTGCCACTCCCCTGCCCACCACCTGGCAAGGGGCACACGGGTGACATCAGACAGGTGGCACTAACAGGCCCACAGCAAGGGCCAGGACCCAGGCCCTCAGGGTACAAGCAGAGCCTGGACCCCGTCCAGCATATGGCTCTTCAGAGCCCCAAGCCCATGTCAGTGGCCTGCCCCTGAAGTCTAGTGACATGACACACAGCCTCCTCCATTCTTCCACCCTTACCCCAGGGGTGGTGGGCAAGACCTGAGGCCAATATCCATATCCAGGGACCCAAAGAAGAGTGACCAGAAGTATCCAGTCTGGTGCTGGCTGCACAGCATCATTCCAGACCCTAGCTGGGGCTAAGGGCAACCAGCCCTGGGGATTTAGCCTTGAGAAGAGGCCAGAAGCCTGGCTGCCGCAGGGACCTGTGGCAGGCTCAGGATGCCTAGGAGTCAGGGGTCTAGTGGGGGTCTCACCTGGCAGGGCAGGGCTCCTCACTGCACTTCCTCTGGCGGTCATCTGGCCGGCCCAGGGGGTCACAATGCTCCTCGTCCACAGGCCCTGCCTGCTGCTCTGTGCAGTACACACTCTGCCTCTGCACACCTGGGAGACATAGGCATGCAGAGCTGGGACCCAGGCACCCACTGCCCAAGACACCCTCTCTGCCCAGAACCCTCCCAGAACAGAGCCTCACTGCATATGCCAGGATAAAGGCAGGCCTCCTCCTCTTCCCGACTTCCCTCCCAGGGCTCACCCCTAACCCCTCCTTCAATCTTCCCCTCTGTGGCACCACTGGCAGGTGGCAGAGTGTGGGGGTTTAGAGCACCCACCTCTTCCTAGCTGAGAGGCCTTGGGCAGCTAGCATGGCCTCTCTGAACCTTAGTATCCTCATCTGTGAAATGGAAGCAACAGTAATACCTGCCTCAAAGCCATGGTGTGGTCGTGCCTATGCAGGCTCAGCCCATGCCTGGCATATCCTATAAGCTCAGTGCCAGCTACTGTGAGCATGCAAACCCACCCATGGCATCAAGGCCACTATTGTTCAGGCCCCTCCCAATGCACTCAGAAATTTCTAAGTCTGGAGAAAAACCTTGACATCCAGCTGGCCATTCCTCTGCAGCCCGGCAGCCCCCCAGCCTTATCACTGTTTCTGGCCTTCACAGCCTTTTCCAGGGCCTGCCCCTGGGTCTTTGCAGACCCTTCACCTGGGACAATCACTTCTATATTGCCCGTTGAAGCCCAGTGGCAAGACCACCTTTGGCAGGGTCTGTCTTCACTCTGCACCCTGCTCAGAGAGCTCTCCCTGAGCTCCTAGCCCCACATGCACGCCCCTCCTTCCTCCTGCTCAGAGAGCTCTCCCTGAGCTTCTAGCCCCACATCCACACCCCTCCTTCCTGCTCAGGGAGAACCTCCCTGAGCTCCCAGCGCATATCCACACCCCTCCTTCCTCACCAGCAGAACTCTGACTTTGTCCCAGGCAATAAGAGGACCTACTGATGACATGCCCCACTGTAGCTCCCTTGCAACTACGGTGTCTGGGACACAGTCCCAACCCAGGAGAGAAAGGACTGAGTCCCTTTACGGGGACCCTTTCTCTTCCTCTTACCCCTGCGTGGACCATCACAAGAGGCCCGGGGAGGACGCCCCAGCAGCAGGGAAGGATGATGTGGTGATGAACTGAGCACGAAGGTCAGGTCCCTAAAGGCACCACCAGTCCCGCCAGCATGGACTGCACATGCTAGGACGCACTTCCCGAGACAAACAGCCCTCATCTGCTCCAGCACTATGGGCAAGTTCAAGAACTTGCCTTTGAACACATTCCTAATTGGTCCACGTGCAAAGCTACCAATTTGTTAAAAGAGAAGCCCTCTAACTTTTGGTGCATCAAAGGTTGTTGTTGGTTTTGACCTTTATAAATTTAAAGACAGGGAGGAAGACCAGAAAGAAGGGAAGAGATCAGGAATGAGCGGACACCCAAGGATAAAGCAGGAGACAAAGGGACACAGCAACGGGGGAAGAAATCAGGGCAGTGGGAGACCGGGGTCATGAGGGAATATTGTGGGACAGGGGAAGACCAAGGGTCTGGGGAGACTAAGGGCACTACAGGGAGGGAGTAGGACTGTTGGTATACTTTTCTCAAATGGTCAAGGAATAACTCAGCATGGGAGGGTCACAGGGCTGAATCTGTAGTTGGATGGGGACAGCCTTGTCACTGTTCTTCCTCCTCCTCCCTGCAAGCCTCTGGGGGTGGGGGAGGTGCCTCAGGCTCTGGGCCTCACAAGGGCAGAAGAACCCTCTTGCTACAGCTTGGGGGTAGGGGTCAGGTGTCCAAGGTGGAGCAGAAGTGCAGACATGAGACCCATCAGCCCTAAGTGGGGAGGACAGAGGGGGAGGACACCAGCAGCTGAGCCCTCGCCACATGCCCACACTGTACCTCCTCCTATCTACCCTCCCTGTGGACCTATGAGCTGGGACCATCACTAGCCCCATTTTACAGATGGGGAATTGAGGCTCAGGGAAGCAAAGTTCCAAACCCACAGTGGCCTGGCAGATAAGCAGCATCCCTGTTCAGAGACAAAGCCCTTGCTGGCAGCAACTGTGCCTGCCTCTCTTCTCACCTGTGCCACAAGTGACCGTGCACTTGGTCCAGGGCCCATAGTGCCAGGAGAACTCCGGTGGTGTGGCCTCGCCGTGGCCATGGACCTCCCTGTGGATGGTGTACTCATAGCGCACCCCAGGGTTGCTCTCCTGGAACAACAGCTGGGGCAGAGGGCAAGGACCCCATGAGCGCCAGGCAGCCTCGTCATCAGCCCTCCCAGTCCTGCCACCCAGGCTGAGCACCCTAAGGGAGCTGATCCCAGACAACCCTGGCAACTGGGGCTACACCCAGGACTGCATAGAGATGAGGAAACCAGGGCAGAGGTTCCAGCAGTAGGGCCATCCCAGGGCTCACCCCTCCAGGGTCACACCCTGACCCAGGGGGCTGGGTCTGGGGACTGCACCTCTGCTCCCTCCACCTGGGCCTCAGGGGCAAGTACCTGGATCCAGACAGGTTCGTTGGTGGGTCCCGGGGACGTGAGGTTCTCCCAGTTGCCCATGCGTGCATATGTGAAGGTGGCCCCTGCCACCTGGTAGTCCCCATTCCACTGGATAGTCCAGCCACCATTGAGGAAGTACTTATCTGGGTCCTCACTCCGCAGCGCCAGGAAATTGGCAGCCTCGGCTACCTCCTCAATGCGGATCTCACGCGCACCGGCTGGGATCAGCCCCACGTCCACATACCCTGTGGCCAGGGGTAGTGCAGCAGCTGTGTCCCGGGCCAGGGGGTCGGCTGCCTCCCCCTCCCTTGCCTCTCTCTTCACCTGCCCCCGCCTGCTGATGCCACAGATTCCACTATTTGAGCTCCCCTAAAACATAGACACTCAAATCTATCTTAGGTCACCAAAAGCTCACAAAGGGTCCCCAAATCCTATCTCCATGGCCCATACCCCACTACCTCTCTTCTGGGGACCTGAACTGGTCTTATTGTAATAAGGCTGGGTCCATCTCCAAACTCAGGGCGAGCAGAACCTTAATAAAGGTTCTGGGCCTCTGGACATGCTCCGCATCCCTGCACTGCAGCTTTTGTCCCTTTATGGAATGCCCCCTTGGGCACCTGGCACCACACTAAGCTCATTATGTGTGTCAGCTCATGTGTAATAACCCACAATTCAGGGATACTGTTAGCCCCATTTTACAGATGAGCAAACAGGCACAGAGACATCCTGCTGGGGTATGACGTAGTCTCCACACTGCACTGTATCTCCAGGATGAAATCTACGCTTGTTGACTTGGCAGTCAAGGACCTATAGCCAACCCTGCCTCCCTTACAAGGTCCAGACAGGGCACACGTTTTCTGGCCTCCAGGCTTTGGCACAAGCTCTTTCCTAGTTTGGAATGCCCCTCCCCATATTGTCTGAGTCCTTTCTGATTCAGCTCAACCTCCACCTCATATAGGAAGTCTTCCCTGACTCAGTGCTGTCACAGCCCTCTAGGCCTCCCTCCATTGCCTTTGTCACACTAATGGGCTGTCACCCTGCCAGGCTATAAAGTCTTCACCATCATGTCCCCATCACCCAGCACACAGTCAGAACTGGGGCAATGTGTGCAAAACAGACCCTGAGCCCAGGGAGTAGAGCTAGAGGGTTACTGAAAAGTCCTAAGAAGACAGCAACCCCCTAGAGGACAGGACACACAAGCCTGGCTGGCTCTGCCTGGGGCCCCTAAGACAGCAAGACACCCCATGAGGACAAATCTCTTCCCCCAGGCCAGGGACCCCTGACTCCTACAAGAATCCAGACCTTGCAAGGAGGCTTCTGTTTGCCATCTCTAGCCCTGGTGGGGACCACAAGGCCAAGAGCGGGGGCTTAGAAAGGCAGGGAAGGGGGCACCCAGTTAAGAGAACAGCCCTCCCCTGCAGTGGTCCCCCTCATACCTAGGCCCTCAGCCTCCTCAAAGGTCCCGCTCACGGTGTGACAGGTGGAGCCGTTGCCATGGCACACGCCGCAGCGGTCCTCCATGGCGCCAGAGTCAATCTCAAAGTCACAGCCCACATTCTGCAATACACAGGGAGGGAGGCCCTCGTGCTAGGCTGCAGTCCTCTGCCCCAGCCTCAGGGGCCTGCCAAGGGCAAGGAGAACCTCTGAGCAAGCATTAGGAGCCCTCACCCTGGGCCCTGCCCTGCCATAGCTGTGTCCTCTGACCCTCAGTTTCCTCAGATGTGACACAAGGAGATCAATTCATCCCTTAAAAGCGTCTCATAAGCAACGTGAGATGAGAAATGGGGAAATTTTTACAGAAGGCTGGGGGCGGGTGGGGAGCGAGCACACCGTTGGCTCCTAAGCGGAAACAAATTCAACATCCAAAGCACTGGGTGCAAGACCCTCTGCTGGTGCTCCTCTGAGCAGGGGCTTCACACTCCTGTGGCTTAGAGAGCAAGAAAGGGCCAAGTAGGTGGCTAGGAATGTGGGCAGGGAGCAGTGGCCACCCCGTCACCAAAAATAAGAATAGGAATTGTTACCAAATGCCGAGCAGTTCTCTGCAGCTCAGGGCCCTGCATGTCACCTGGACCACCTCACTTCACCCCTTTCTGTCCCAAAGAAAACTGCTGCCCAGGGCTAGGCAGCCCAGCAGGTTTCTGGTGGGGCTGTGCCAGCACAGGTTTGCAGGGAAAAGCTGGGGGCAGCTGCGGGGGTGAGGCCC
Organism: Galagoides demidoff; assembly: GCA_963574575.1. Lineage (NCBI taxonomy): Eukaryota > Metazoa > Chordata > Mammalia > Primates > Galagidae > Galagoides > Galagoides demidoff. Next base: position 34,664 of record CAUYQV010048270.1, read on the forward strand.
TGACTGGAGAGGTCTCCAGTGCCAGGAGTGGCAGGGGCTTTGCCTTAATGTCAGACCACTGCAAAGCCCAGTGGTACAGCCTGGGGAGGGTAGCCAGAGGGAGACCAGCAGGGACCAGAGGAGAACAAGCAGGACTGGGGCAGTGGTGCCAGGACCCCCTTCCCACCTTGCAGATTCCGTTGATGCAGAGGTCCCGGCTGGTCTGGCCCTGGTAGCAGGGTGTACCATCGACCACGGCATCCCTCAGTTTCTCAGCAAAGTACTCATTTGAGGGCCGGCAGTGTAGCTCGCAGGGGTTCACTGTGGGCAGAATGAAGAGCCATGAGGGACAGCCAGGGCAGAAGTTGTGGAGCCACCTGAAGACCTTCCATGTCACACCTCGGCCAGAGGCTCCCAAGCAGTGCTGCAGTCTGGCTGGGCTGGTGGCTCTCTACAAGTCTGCAGCCCTGGCAAACAGCAGTAACAGCCCTGGGCCAGGTGACTGGGTCTCCCGCCTACACCAGCCCTTTGAGCCTCAGTGCCCCCGTGGGCAGCAGAACTCACCGTCACTGACCACAGGCACCCATGTGTGCAGCTGGCCCTTGTAGAGCATGGCATCAAACTGGCTGCACTGGACATGACGGAAGGACGGGCGGCCAGGGGGGCAGGCCTGCAGGTTGCAGAGGCGGAAGCGTTTCCGCTCACCCATGCAGTATTTGCCCTTGTACTTGGGCCTGTGGGGGGAGCCAGTGGGGGCCCAGTGAGTGCACAGTGGGTGCCTCCCACGTGGCCAGACCAGCCCCCTCTTGCATCCCTCACACCCAGAGGCTTCTGCTGCCTGTCCCTGCTCAGTCCTTGCTCATGCTGCCCACCCCTCAGGCGCCCACCCTCTGCCCGCCACCTGCTGTGTAACCATGGGCAAGCCTTCAGCCACTCTCTGGGCCTCAGTTTCCTCATCTATAAAATGGGGCTGGGACTGCCTGGGCAGAGGGCTGCTGAGACAAGAAGTGGACATGACGGGCACTGGCTGGGAGGCTTCTTTGTGTCTCCAGCCAGGAGACCCAGTGTCCCAAAGAGCCCTTGAGTCCTCATACCCACTGCTGGTCACAGCACTCCAGCAGGGTCAAAAGGAGGCCCCCAGATAGCCAAGAGGTCTGCCAAAGCATGGTACCTGAGCTCTCTGTTCCCCTAGGCCAGGGCAGCTAGCCCCACCCAGTCCATACCTGCAGGTCAGCAGGCGGGGACAAGGAAGCCACTGTCTTTGCCAAGCACCAGGCCCCAGGTGGGCTGGCTCTGAACCATGTGCCTACCTGAAGCAGCCTAGTGAAAAGGGGCTCAGCCAAAGGGGCTGACAGCCCTCCGGCACATGGCACCGCTGGCTACTCACTGCATCTTCACAGCAATCCTTTCAGAAGGGGAAACTGAGGCCCAGAGAAGTGAAGTCACTTACCTCAGGCCACAAAGCCACCTGTTCAGTGCTACCCAATCTCATCCTAGACCCATGTGGCAACTCTGATGCCACTAAGTAGCCCCAGCTGTGTGCTGCCTATGGCCTATGTGCAGGGCTAGATACCTTTGCTGTGTCAATTGCATTTACACCTGACGATGACTTCATCAGGAGGGCACTGCTACTGCTCCATTATACAGATAGGGAAACTGAGGCCCAGAGAAGGGGTGCAGAAGGCCCTTGCCCAAGAGGTGGAGAGGATTTGAGCCCTGATCCATTCATGGGCTATGTTCCTAACCACTGCCTTCTCCTGCCCCTCCAGCTGCTACTTTGTTGTGTGGCCCCTGATGAGTCTTTCCATTCTCTAGACCTCGGTGGTCGCAGATCTGCAAGGAAGACCCTGTCAGCCTCCAAAACACTCCCTAGAAGTGATCAAATGTGGCCTAGACCCTCTAGGCTTCGCCATTATAGGGTCACTCCTAAGACCTGGGGGCTGGGACACAGCAAGCTCCACACAACTGGCTGACTCTGCTTGAGTCCCTTGATCCCACACCTTGGGTGCCCCAGGGCCCCACACTCACGCAGGCTGTGTGCACTGCCGCTCAGCGCTCTGCACACCCACGCCACAGCTCCGCGAGCAGACGGACCAGGCACTCCAGCCAGACCAGCCACCGTCCACAGCCTCGGGCCGGGAGCCCACAGGTACACATTCCCCACTGAGACACCACTACCAAGACAGACGGAGGTAGAGCAGCCTCACTCCCAGGTCTGTCAGTCCCTGGACCACCAGTGACCCTAGTGAGAATGAAGTGTGCAGGAAGGCCCCAAAAGGCGCAGAGAAGGACTGAAGGTGTGAGAGAGGCCCCCTCACAATGCATGTGTCCTAGGCCACATGGTAGAGCTGAGCAAGGAATAAGGTAAGGTCCACATCATGACTCTAAGCTGAAGACTTCTCAGAGTCATGAAATCAAGCCCTGCCTGCATACCTCCAGTTTGCAGATGGGGACTTGGACCACATAGAGCTGGGGTCTGCTGACAGCACAAGCAAGGCCACAGGATAAGGTTGACCCGAGGTACAGACATCCCCACAGCTGGGGTTAGGGACATTCCCTACCTTGCTCTCCCCGCACCTGGTGCCATCCACGGCTGCATCCAGCTTGGAGTGACAGGTGGTCCCCACTGAGCACCAGAGTGTGTGGCAGACATTCTGTGAGGAGCAGAGCATGGACCACACGCTCACCCCCACCCCAGTGCCATCACCTGCCATGTCCCCACCCTGTCCCCAAGAGAGTCCTCTGAGTACCCCTCCACATGGTGGGGGTCTGTGGACATGAGCACCCCCAAAGACCCCCACTTACTCTCTTTCTTTTTTTTTTTTTTTTTTTGAGACAAAGTCTCACTATATTGCCCTCAGTAGAGTGCCCCGTGGCGTCACAGCTCACAGCAACCTCAAACTCTTGGGCTTAAGCAATTCTTTGGCCTCAGCCTCCCAAGTAGCTAGGACTATAGGCACCCACCACAATGCCTGGCTATATTTTTGTTGCAGTTGTCATCATTGCTTTAGCTGGCCTGGGCCGGGTTTCAACCTACCAGCCTCAGTGTATAGGGCTGGCACCCTAACCACTGAGCTCTGGGCACTGCCATCCGCCACTTATTTTCTGTCTACTCCCCACTCCCACCCACTTCCCTTCAAGACCAAGTGGGTTGTGGGGTCCCTGGGCTGGGCCTGAAGAGCAGGTTTGAAGCTCAGAGTAGCCCCACCCACTCATCTAGAGAAACCTCATTAGAAGACTCCTTCAGGAGGTCTCAGGACCCACAGCACAGCCTGTCCTTCCCTCTGCAGGCCAGCACCAGCAGGGTTACGGGACTTCCCCCAAGTCTCATAGTTGGCAGAGGACTGACCCAGAATTCAGACCTGGGTCTGTGGCCATCCATCCTGGGCCTCTCCTGCAGGCCACTTTGTGTCTTGAGTTGTCACATGGGGACTGAGCCCAGGCCAGGTAGGGCTCTTCCCAGGCTGGCATCTGCAGGCTAGTGAGGGCTGTGATCTGAGGCTCCTGTCCTTTGGGTCCCCAATACCCCCATGCCAGATGTGCCCACTCACGTCCATGTCATCACAGAAGGCAGAGTAGGCCCCGTACTGAAGGCGACACTGGTGGCTCACATCATAGAGGACACCAGGTGGTACCTCGGGGAAGTCAATGACATCCTTGGCAGGAGGGTCGTCCAGGCACAGGCCCCACCCGCGGCTAGGGAGGTCAGACGGAAGGACATGGTGAAGGGACAGCCTGTGAAAGCTGCAAGAGGCCTCGGTGGCCAGGAGAGCAAGTGAGGTGAGAATGGCAGAGCCCTGCACTTGTTGAGGACTCTAGTTCCCCTTGGGTCAGTGGACCCTCCAGCCACCTCTCCCCTCCCAGGCACTCTTGCCCCCTCTGTGCTGCCCCTAAGCCCAGTGCCAAGCTGAGCACAGGCTATTCACCCACCCTTCTCCTCTAGCCCCACTGATGATGCCTCTCTCCTTGAAATGCAGCCCAAGGACTGTTCTCTCAGAAGTCCTCCTAGACCACTAGGTCCTCACATGGCCCCGCTCTGAGTCCTTGCAGCTCCTGCACCCCCAGCCTGACCTTGGAGCCAGGCCAGACAAGGGTCTGGAGAACATCACATCACAGCTGATTTGACAGAGAGCTTCTAATGGCTCCACGGGGGCAGAGGCCTAGGGCTATCTGTGGAAGGACAAGCTCCCTGCCCTGGGAGAAAGCCTAGGGGCCATTGTGCCCACCCCTACCCCACCGTGGGGCTGGCCCCTGCCTGCCACACACTGCCTACTCCTGCCTTCCTCTAACCAGTGATCCCTGGCAGCAGCAGCAGCAGAGCAGACACGAGCAGGCACAGCTTGCATCCACCACAAACTCTGGCTGGCGTGGCGGTGAGATAACACTGCTCAGACAATGGCACAAGGCAGGGAGTGTGGAGGCAAAAGGGCCTGGCCTATGTTCTGCCACCGCTTCGCCCTGTGCGCCCAGGCACAACTGCCTCCAGGGCCAGGGACCATCCTGCTATCCTTGCAGGGTCCCAGGCAGGCCCCACTACGGTGACACCTAGGAGTATGAGTGCCCTGGCATGCTGACCAGCCCACCCAAGACTCCCTGCTGTCCTGAAGGAATTGGAGGGTCTGGGGACCTTCTGGAGGCAGCACTGGCTATAGAGAATTGAGCCAGGAGGACAGTCAAGATTTGGGGGAGACCTAGGCAGCAAAGATGTGGACAGAAGCAACAAAGGGAGGCAGGACTTTTGGAACATGAGGCCCATGGCTGGGCAGGGGTGAGTATAACAAACCCTCTGGTTCACCAGGCTAGGAGGCCTGAGGGCAGCTGGTGCCAGGCCAGCAAGCCAAGATGAGCATATGCTCATGGTTAGGGCAGGCAGGGCTTGAGGAGGCACAGAGACGGAGGGTAGGGGGACAGATCCTGGTGTCTAGCAGAGAGAGGAGATACCACAGGATGCAGAGAGGCTGGGGAGAAGGTGATGGGGTCAGGAAGCAAGGCCAGCGCTGCTGGCAGCAGGTATGGGGCCAGGTTGGGAGGGTGCCAGGCCCTGGAATCCTAGATTCCAGGTTTTAGCCTGGAAGCTGGGAGGCAAGGAGAGGGGTGGGTGTTTTGTATGGTCTCTAAAGTCCCCTAGCCAGTGACAGGCCCCTGGCTCCCAGAGATGCAGGGTACAAAGCCAGGTGACTAGACTGAGTCTAAGGGTTCCTCCTGGAATCAGCCAGACCACCTGTGCTGGCTGGAAATGAATTCCTCTAACATGAGAGTAGGCAAATGACATGGGATGTAGCCCTTATGTCCCAGATGAGCTAAGCTAGGCTTGGTGTGTACCCTCTCATTTGCGCCTCACAATGTCCCAGGCAGAAGACTCTAATTAGTATCTTTGCTACACACACAGGGCCCAGAGCAGAGTCACTTGGCCCAGGTCACATGAAAGGGAAGTGATGGCCAGGATCTGAAGCCAGGCACAGGCTGCCAGCACCACATCATGTCCACTCTGGGCTGCCCCCAGCACAGGGCTCCTCTTCTCTAGCCACGAGCCCACCTCAAATACTTCACCCCAAATATTAGTTCAGATGTGTGCCAGCTGAGGCCTGGCGATGAGAAGGGAGTGTCCTTGGGAGCTTGGGGCTCCCAGAGCCTGGACCCAGGGCAGAGCATCAGCTGGGGGTGGTGGGGTCAGCCCAGCCCCAGGTTTCCTCCTCCCCTCTAGTGAACTGTGACTCAAGGATGTGGCCCAAGGCTCACCCCTCTGACCCAGACCCAGCCAGTGGGCTCCCTGACACACAATCAGGTGTCTGATGTGCTCCAGCCCACAACCATCCTTTGCTTAGTGGCTGGACCTACTGCCTACAGGCCTGTTGCTAGGCAGCTGGAGTGACAACCTGTCAGGCCCATGCTGCGTGCCTAAGAAGGGAGGGGGCATGAGACAAAGACTCTAATAGGTCCCACAGGACCCATGGCCAGAATCAGGGTCATACTCAGGGCCAGGTACGCTTGGGACACTGGAAACCCAAATTTCACTCTCTGCTCAGCTATGGACACCTGCAGCCCCAGGCCACCCTTCACCCTCTCTGGGCATTCAACTACTCATCTATAAGAGGCTGATTCCAAAGTAAAGATATAAATAGCACTGTCTACTTGGGAAAAATCACACAGGCAGCCAGCAGCCGGCCCTTCCTTCCTCTGGCCGGCCTACTGCCAGGTTTCTCATGCTGCTAACACACACAGGGCCCCCAAGCCTGTCAGCCTTTCCCCTTTGCCCCTCCTCATGCTGATTACAGAGGTCACAGCAGACAATAGGTGATTGGTGGGAAGCCTCACTCTCACCTCAAGGTCACAAAGAGCCCCCCACCTCCTACAGGAAAGACCTGAGTGCCTTCCTCTCTCACTACTCCCGGTTCTGAGTCTGGAGTCACTAGGTAGTGGGGCCACAGGGCCTCACACACAGTTGGGCCTGTCTCTCTCCTTCAGACACCTGCTGCCAGGGCCTCCCCTCCACAACCCCCATCCTAGCTGAGGCTCAGGAAATGCTGTGACCTATTCCCTTAAAGTACATCTCAGCCCAGGAAGGCTCCTGGAGTTCTTTAGGCTAACTTCCTAGGACTGGCTCTGGAAATTTCCCTCCAGGCCTCTACTGCCTGCTGAAGATTCTTCACCCTACCCACATTCCTGGCCCCTGGAAGGTCCTGCCTCCACCGCAGCACCTTCCTCCACAGGCGTCCCCACAGGCTTGTGGAGGGCAGCTCCGGGGCTGCTTCTCCAAGAGGCTTTCACCTGATCCCACATCCCACCCACAAAGGCTATCTGCCACAGCACTAGTTATCCCGAACTATCATCTGTCTTTCTCCCCCAGCTGGTGAGGGCCTTGAGGACAGGCACCACGTCTGCCCCTCCTTGCCACTGTACCCCACACAGGGCCTGCCATGCACGGGTGTCTGTGGACATAGCAGGACTAAGAGTTTGCATTCAGTCTTGTCTGGGTCTACACAGTCCAATAAATGTTTATTTGCAGGGAGCCAGGGGGGTATATAGTCCAGTGAGTAGGGTCTGTGACTGCCTGAGATTCCCTTGAGCCCCAGAAACACCGCCTGACCCCCACATTTGGCACTTTGTATAAATCTCACTCATTCTGTCCCTTGGCCTGCTTAGATGGGGCCTGTCCTCTCTTTCTTGTCCCACCCTGTGCTGTAAGACAGACTGGTATCACTCTGCCCACCTGGGCACCCCCTTGCCTTCCACCGTCTTCCAGGCCCTGTGATTATGCTGCCCCTTGACTCCCAGGATGCAGAGGGGAAGACACAAAATGACCTGGGGGATAAATTCGCCCTCCCAAGCATAGCTCCACTGATGGGTCACACAACTTTCTTCCTAGTGCCAAGGCTCTGGGAGGTCCCAGTGCTCTGGTTCTTGCCCTGTCCCCCACCCTCACCCCAGGCCCTGTGCCAAGTCCCTCACACATTCCAGCAGCTGAATCAAGACAGAGACTCATCTGTCTGTCTGTCCTGGAGCCAGGGTGCTGGGTGGCACCCTGAGAGGGGGTAGCTGGGAATAACCCCTGGGGCTGTGTCGGGGTGGCTCTGATTCTGATTTTCCAACCATTCTCTCATTCTCCGCCCCTCTCTGGGGGAGGAAACACACCCTTCTCCCCACCCTCGGAGGACCACTTCCCTGGTTCAAGTTCAGCATATATTACTTGGTAACTATGGAGAATAATAATAGATACTATGTATCAAATACTCACCACGAGGTTGGTACTGTGCTAAACATTTCACAAGCTTGCTCATTTAATGCTTGTATAGGACATATCATGACCCCAGTCCTTGGAGGCTTAGAGGATAATGCAACTTGCCTGCCAACATGAGTGAGCCAGAGTCTAGCTCTCAGCCACCAAACTAAACTTCTTTCTCTGCTCCCAATCCCACTCCCCACCCCAGTAACCCCCCTCCCACCAGGGGGCCAGAATCCTTGCTTGCTCTTCTGTACCTAATGGACCCGGTCTGTCCCTGCTTAAACTGCACAGCGAGTGAACTTCAAGAAAACATGGCACAATGAGCAAACAGATGTATCTCTGTTCCCTTCCAAACCCTCACTACGGTGAACATGGAGGAATAAAGTAGGCACAAATCCACAAGGGCAAAGGGTAAGGGAGAAGTGATTATGGCAAGTGAGAGATGTCAACAAAGTTCTGGAGGCTGGAAAGCAGGGGAGGGGAGCAGTAGCTGACTTGGTGGAGTGATGACAGCTAAGTGCCTGCAGGGAGAAGCCACCCAGAGCAAACCAGGAAAGGTTCAGGAATTAGAGTCCCAGGAAACCCAGGGTCCTGGGGGCCAGTAGGACTAGAAACAGAAGGCTGGCTGAAAGTCTGTGAGAACCAGCCAGACTGAGGGTCCCTTCCACAACCCTGAGTGGCCAGGCAACTGCCACCTCCCTGCCCAGTGAAGGCCAAGGGTCACTCTCTGGAAAGCTGAACCAGAAGGATCTGGCCTAGGAATATCAGACACAGATGACAGCCCAAGGCAGAGGGACCTCACAGAGAAAGCAAAAGGTCGGGACACCTGCCCCTACCCGTTTGGATGCCTAAATGCTACGGCCACACCTGCACTCTCCCAGGAAAAGACTAGAGGAGTCCTCCCTGGGGAAACTGACTCACTTAGAAAAATGACCCCAGAGACATTTTAGGATCTCCCAAAAAACAGCCCTATCCCAACCAGTCCCTCAGCAGTGGGGTCCTGCCCAAGTCCATAGGCCTCCCACTGGCATCTCTGTCTCCTTCTCACATGCAAAATACAGCCAAGGCACTTTAAGAAAATCTTTAACATGAAAGAAATTGAATTTCATCTCATTTTATTATTTTGGGGAATAGACCCTCACTCTGCCCTGAGCAGAGTGCCATGGCATCAGCCTTGCTCACAGCAACCTCAAAATCTTGGGGTCAAGCGATCCTCCTGTCTCAGCCTCCTGAGTAGCTGGGATTACAGGCACCTACCACAACACCCTACTAATTTTGATTTTTTATTTTTAGTAGAGATGGAGTCTCACTCTTGCTCAGGCTGATCTGGAACTACTAAGCTCAAAGGATCCTCTTGCCTTGGCCTCCCAGAGTACTAGGATTATAGGCATGAGCTACCACACCTGGCCCTGAATGCTTTTTAAAAAAATAATCCA
>CAUYQV010048271.1:0-13580 GCA_963574575.1 Galagoides demidoff
CTGTGGTCCCAGCTACTTGGGAGGCTGAGACAGGAGACTCGCTTGAGCCCAGGAGTTGGAGGTTGCTGTGAGCAGTGAAGCCATGGCACTCTACCCAGGGGGACAGCTTGAGGCTCTGTCTCAAAAAAAAAAAAAAAAAACCCACTGCATTCTACCCAGGATGATACAGCAAAACAGTGTCTAAAAAAATAAGCAAAGGGAATATACCAATCCAATCTAAAGCCCCTTACTTTACAGACAGGAAATGAAAGCCTAGAAAGACTATATATTTTATGTTTTATTTAGGAGGTAGCTGTGTGAGTGGAATTATTTTTACTATCACACTCTTAGCTTCTCTGTGCCCATTGTTTGTGCATGTCACTTTTTGCTTATCCATTAATAAATTGGAATGGACACTTTGGTTGTTTTTATATTTAGCTATTATAAATGATGCTGCTATGAGAGTGAATATACTAATAGCTCTTCTTCCACACCCTACTTTTAGTCACTTTGTGTATATACCCAGAAGTGGAATTGTTAGATAATAATATAATTTTATTTTTAGTTTTTTGAGGAGCTGCCATTACTAGTTTCCAAAGCAACTCTCTCTGTCAACAATGGACAGAGTTTCAATTACTTTATATCCTCACCAACACTTACCTTCTGGATTTTGATAGTAGCCTTCTAAATAGGTGTTATGTGGTATTTCATTATAGTTGTGATTTATTTTTCCCTAATGATTAGTGATATTGAACATCTATCTTTATGGGCCATTTGTATATCTTTCAAGAAATGTTTAATTCCTTTGGCAATTTTTGAACCCATTGTTGAGTTTTAGGAATTCTCTATATATTCTGGATATTAGTTCTATATGAGGTATCTGATTTGCAAATATTTTTTCCCATCTTGTGGATTGCCATTTTACTTTATTTGAGTCTTTTGAAGTATAAAATTTTCTAATATTCCTAAATTTTAAGTTGTCTGTTTGTTCTACAAAGTTATAGTAATCTAAACAGTGTGGTATTGGCCAGACCCAGTGACTCATGTCTGTAATCCTAGCACTTTGGGAAGCCAAGCTCAGGAATTCAAGAGCAAGACCCTGAAAACAGAAAAATTAGCCGGGCATTGTGGCAGGTACCTGTGGTCCCAGCTACTCAGGAGGCTGAGGCAAGAGGATCTCTGGAACCCAGGAGTTTAAGGTTGCTGTGAACTATGATATCACAGCACTCTAACCAGGGCAACAGAGTGAGATTCTGTCCCATAAAAGAGAGAGAGGGAAACAAAACAGTATGGTATTGGCATAAAGAAAGATACATATACTAATAGCATAGAATATAAAGCCCAGAAATAAATCATTGCATATGTGGTCAAATGATTTTTTTCTTGTCCTTTATTTTTTCTTTTTTGAGACAGTGTCTCACTCTGTTATTACTCTGATATGGCATCAGCCTAGGTCACAGCAACCTCAAACTCTAGGGCTCAAGTGGTCCTCCTACGTCAGCCTCCCAAATAGCTGGGACTACAGGTACCCATCACAACAGCCAGCTATTTTTTTTTTTTTGAGACAGAGTCTCACTATGTCACCCTTGGTAGAATGCCATGGCATCACAGCTCACAGCAACCTCAAACTCTTGGACTTAAGTGATCCTCTTGCCTCAGCCTCCCAGTTAGCTGGGACTACAGTGCCTGCCACAACGCCCATCTATTTTTTGGTTGTAGTTGTCATTGTTGTTTGGCATGCCCGGGCTGGATTCCAACCCACCAGCTCCAGTATATGTGGCTGGCACCCTAGCCGCTGAGCTACAGGTGCCGAGCCAATTTTTTCTATTTTTGGTAGAGATAGGGACTCACTCTTGCTCAGGCTGGTCTCAAACTCGTAGGCTCAAGTAGTCATTTCCAGTCAGCCTCCCAGAGTGCTAGGATTACTGGCATGAGCCAGCACATTGAGCCAGTCAAATGATTTTTGTCAAAGATGCCAAAACTATTAAATGGAATAAGAATAGTGTTTTAAACAAATAGTGCTAAAATTCAATCCAAGGAGAAAAGTTAACCTCAATTAAAAAAAAAAAATTAATATCAATTAAAGCATCAGGCATGGTTTCTCACACCTATAATACACTTTGGGAAGCCAATGTGGCAGGTTCACTTAAAATTAGAAATCTGAGACTAGCCTGAGCAAAAGCAAGACTGCTTCTCTACAAAAAATAGAAAAAAGAGCCAAACATGATGACATACCCCTTAACTACTTGGAAGGTGAGGTACAAACCACCATGCCTAACTAATATTTTCTCCTCAGTTTTTTTTAGGGATGGGGTCTTACTATATTGCCTATCCCAGTCTCAAACTCCTAGGTTCTAGTGATCCCCCTATTGCGGCCTCTGAAAGTCTCAGAATGGGGCAGCGCCTGTGGCTCAGTGAGTCGGGTGTTGGCCCCGTATACCAAGGGTGGCGGGTTCAAACTTGGCTCTGGCCAAACTGTATCAAAAAACAGCTGGGCGTTATGGTGGGTGCCTGTGGTCCCAGGTACTCGGAAGGCTGAGGCAGCAAAGTAAGACTTTTTCTCTAAAAAAATAAAAAGCCAGAATTATAAGTGTGAGTCATCACACTCAGCCTAAATTTCATAGAAAGCCAATTATACAGGACATATGCTTTTTTTTTGCTTAGCATATGCATGTTAATCTATGTCATTGCATAGTGATGTAATTTCCTCCCTTTCATTATTGTGTAATAATTCATTATTTGTGTATAACATAATTTTTCCATTACAATCACTTTATTTCCAGTTTTTAGCTGTTCCAAAAAAAATACTACTCTTAATATTTTTCTAATATCAATTGTTGGTTCTAAGTACTAATTGCTCTAGACTATACTCCTAAAAATGCAATTATTGAATAAAACAAAGGATTTGTTCCAGGACAATTTACCTGTGTGTCATAGTCAGCTAGTTTAAGAACTAACAGATACGAGAATCAAGAGCTAGGTATGGTGTCTCACACCTGTAATCCTAGCACGCTGGGTGCCTGAGGCACATGGATTGCCCGAGCTCAGAGTAAGACCTTGTCTTTAAAAATCACCAGGTGTTGGCTCGGCGCCTGTGGCTCAAGCGGCTAAGGCGCCAGCCACGTACACCTAAGGTGGCGGGTTCACATCCAGCCCGGACCTGCCAAACAACAATAATGGCTGCAACCAAAAAATAGCCAAGTGTTGTGGCGGGCGCCTGTGGTCCCAGCTACTTGGGAGGCTGAGGCAGGAGACTCGCTTGAGCCCAGGAGTTGGAGGTTGCTGTGAGCAGCGAAGCCATGGCACTCTACCCAGGGTGACGGCTTGAGGCTCTGTCTCAAAAAAAAAAAAAAAAATATCACCAGGTGTTGTAGTGGGCACCTGTAGTCCCAGCTACTTGGGATGCTGAGGCAAGAGAATCGATTAAGCCCAGGAGTTTGAGGTTGCTGTGAGCAGCTGTGAGCTGCTGTGTGCTGTGACATCACGGCAGTCTACCAGGGATGACAAAGTGAGATTCTGACCTAGGGGGAAAAAAAAGAGAAACTGACGCATACATGTGTGGAAGTTTGCTTGTGACACAGGTGACACTGCATATTAGTAGGAAAAGAAAATACTACATGTGTTCAATAAATTATACCGAATAAGTTGATATTCCATGGGGATAGTAATGAAATAAGATTCTTACCCTTATATAAAACTTAATTATCAATTGATTAAATACAGTTCACTCACTTTTGAACAACACAGGTTTGAACTAAATGTATTTACTTATACTTTGATTTTCAATAAATGTATTGGAAAATTTATTGGAGGCTTCTAACAATCTGCAGAAATTCACAGATGAACCTCATTGCCTAGAAATACTAAAAAAATTAAAAGTTAGGTATGTCATAAATGTGTACAATCAATGTAGCTACTAGGCTGTGTTACCATTTACTACTGTAACATATACTTACACCTATTAGAAAAAGTTAAAATTTGCAGTGACCGTAGCTCGGTGGTTAGAGTGCCGGCCACATATTCCAGTGCTGGTAGGGGCCTGCTTAAAAAAAAAAAAAAAATAGCCAGGCATTGTGGCGGGTGCCTATAGTCCCAGCTACTTCGGAGGCTACTGTAAGAGAATTGCTTAAGCCCAAGAGTTTGAGGTTGCTGTAAGCTGTGATGTCATGGCACTCTACTGAGGTCGACAGAGTAAGACTGTCTCAATAAAAAAAAAAGAAAAGAAAAGAAAAGGTTAAAATATGTCAGTACTTAGTTACAAACCAGGTATCATGGCAAGTGCCTTTAGTCCCAGTGACTCAGGATGCTGAGGCAGAGGATCACTTGACCCCAGGAGTTTGAGGTTGCTATAAGGTATGACACCATAGTACTCTACCCAGGGCAACAGACTAAGATTCTATCTCAAAAAAACCCCAAAACACCTGAGTTACGAGTGTACATGGCACCATTCTCAGTTGAGAAAAATGTAAAAAGAATTAAATCAAAGCTGAATAAAACTAACTATAGTGCTCTTAACGTACCGAGAAAGTGAGGTTTTTTTCCCCCCAGACTTAGTTGCTTACTGCATGCAAAGTCAATTACTGAGATAACAAGAACTGTCAAGGAAGAAAAGAAATATATTACTTTGAACATCACCTGGGAGGTAGGAGGACTGCCTCAAATCTGCTTCTCCAACTGATGGGGTCCGTGTTTTTCCTAGAGTTAAAATAAATAATAATGCATAAAGTGAGTGAGCATCATTATATAATTGGGGTGGAGTGTAAAGCACACAAGCATAGTAATAAATCATGCTGGCACACAGAATGCATGATAAAATAATGGTGGGTACATCCCTTCCAGGACAGAGATTTTAGTAATGATTTAGGGAGTAGTATCACTGCACATGCTGGTGATGGGAAGAAGGTTGTTCAGTGATTTCTTGAGCAAGTATTTGTGGTGGAATGCCACTTCTGAACAATCAGGTTGTGTAACAAGGTACAAAATAATCAGCTGTTGCTCAAGTGGCTAAGGTGCCAGCCACATACACCTAAAGTAGCAGGTTCGAATCCAGCCTGGGCCTGCCAAACAACAATAACGGCTGCAACCAAAAATAGCCAGGCATTGTGGCAGGCACCTGTGGTCCCAGCTACTTAGGAGGCTGAGGCAGGAGACTCGCTTGAGCCCCGGAGTTGGAGGTTGCTGTGAGCTGTGATGCCACAGTACTCTACCCAGGGGGACAGCTTGAGGCTCTGTCTCCAAAAAAAAAAAGATAATCAGCTGTTATTATCTTGGTACTGCAAGTTAGGTCCATAGTTTCTGATAAACAACACCAAAAGGAGATAATCTTGAAACAAAATTATAAAGTTCTGGTCAGCAAATCTGCTGGCCAGGAACTTAGAACATAAGAGAACTGTAAAAAGTCCAATTTATGAACACACACTGCACAACTATAATAATTTCATAGCCATATCCTATTCCTATTGCAGTAAGCTCAAGTGTTGCAAATATCTAGCTGTGATAGTTCATGCCTATAATCCCAGCACTTTGGGTTGCTAAGGTGGGAGGATTGTTTGAGGCCAGAAGTTCAAGACCAGCCTGGGCAACATAGCAAGACCCATGTCTACAATTTTTTTTTTTTTTTTGGTAATTAGCCGTGTGCATTGACAGGCACCTATAGTCCTAGCTACTTGGGAAGCTGAGGCAGGAGGATCATTTGAGCCCAGAAATTTGAGGTGAGTTATGATCATGCCACTGCCCTCCATCCTGGGCAGCCGAGCAAGCCATACGCTGTCTGTCTTTAAAAAAAAATTAAAAAGGAGGAAAGTGTGGCTCATGCCTGCTAGCCATCCTAGCACTCTGGGAGGCCAAGTGGATTGTCTGAGCTCATGAGTTTGAGACCAGCCTGAGCAAGAGTGAGACCCCGTCTCTTAAAATAGCCAGGCATTGTGGCTATATATACCAGAGCTAGTGGGTTCAAACCCAGCCTAGGCCTGCTAAACAACAATGACAACTACAACAAAAAACAGCCAGATGTTGTGGCAGGCACCTGTAGTCATAGCTACTTGGGAGGCTGAGGCAAGAGAATCGTTTAAGTCCAAGAGTTTGAGGTCGCTGTGAGGTATGACACAGGCCACTCTACAGAGGGTGACATAGTGAGACTGTCTCCAAAAAAAAAAAAAAAAAACAGCTGGGCACACTGGCTCATGCCTGTAATCCTGGCACTCTAGGAGGCTGCAGTGGGTGGATTGCTTGAGCTCACAAGTTTGAGACCAGCCTGATTAAAAAGGAAGACACTGTTTCTACTAAAAATAGAAAAACTGAGGCAAAAGGATTGCTTGAACCTAAGAGTTGGAAGTTCCTGTGAGCTATGACACCACAGCACTCTACTCAGGGCAACAGCTTGAGACTGTCCCCCCCCCCAAAAAAAAAAAGGAAAGGGCAGGAGCATCACTTGAACCCAGGAGTTCAAGACCAGCCTGAAAAAAATAGTGAGACCCTGTTGCCACAAAAAATAAGGGAAAATTAGCTAGGCATGGTGAAATAAACCTAAAGTCTTTACTACTTGGAAGGCTGAAGCAGGAAGATCACTTGAGCCCAGTGGTTCAAGTCTATAGGAAGCTGTGATTATGCCATTATACTTCAAGCCTGGGCAATAGAGAGAGACTGACCAAGAGAAAAAACAAGGATGGCCCCTGTGGCTCAAAAGGGTAGGGTGCCAGTCCCATATGCCAGAGGTGGTGGGTTTAAACCCAGCCCCGGCCAAAACCTGCAAAAATAAATAAATAAATAAACACTCAGGTGCTGCCCCTTCCTCCCCCCCAAAAAGTAGACAAAAAGTAAAAATGGTACTTTCTAACCCCTTTTTATTATTTATTTTTTTAACCTAACAAATCTTTTTTTTTTTTTTAATTGAGACAGAGTCTCACTTTGTCTCCCTTGGTAGAGTCCTATGGAATCATAGCTCACAGCAACCTCAAAATCTTGGGTTCAAGTCATTCTCACTTCAGCCTCCCTAGTATCTGGGACTACAGATGCCCGCCACAAGGCCCAGCTATTGTTTTTTTGTTTGTTTGTTTGTTTAGCAGGCCTGGGCCAGGTTCGAACCCACCAGCCCCGGAGCATGTGGCTGGTGCCCTAACCACTAAGCTACGGGCACCCAGCCAACAAATTCAATCTTAAAACTATTAGGTATCCACACAGAAGTTCATCACCATACAATCAGTCCTTGTGAGACCCAGCATTCCAGTGGAACACTTGTACTTGCTCATTCTCTTCCTCCTGTCCCTGCCCATCTCATTCTGCTCTGAGCATTTGGTGTGGATGGTCCTCATAGAATATGTGCTGTTGGCAAAAGGGCCTTTTCTTGGGCATTTGCCTTGACTGTGAGGTCACTATGGGACTGGGACCATTGGGAGAGCTTCTGTTACCTGCTCCTCATCTCTGGAGCATCCTTTTCATTTAGACCCTATCCTCAGTTTTGAACTCTACTTGAACCGATGTGGTCCCCTGTAACTGGACACCTTTGCTAGAGCCCCATTTTCACCAAAAATAAAATCTGAATAAATGGAAAGAATACCAACCACAAAAGGGAAGAAAAAAAACATTAGGTATCCTCGTGTGACATGGCAAACTTTTTTGATCTTGAGTTGGGTGTGGGAGCCTTTGTGGAGTAAAAAGTTTGGCCATGGAGATCCAGGGAGATCCGGCTTCAGTTGTCAGAGTCTGAGCAAGATGACAAAGGTTTCCTAGAATAAAAGGGCCTTGCTGGGGATGGGGTAAGATGATGGGATTATTCCCATAAAGAGGATTGGCCAGGGTCGGGTATCAGGAATGAATAGATTAGAAAGATCTGGGATAGTGCCTTTGACTCAATGAGTAGGGCACCAGCCCCATATACCCTGGGTGGCAGGTTCAAGTCTGGCCCTGGCGAAACTGCAACAAAAAATAGCCAGATGTTGTGGCAGGTGCCTATAGTCCCAGGTACTCGGGAGGCTGAGGCAAGAGAATCTCCTATGCCCAAGAGCTGGAGGCTGCTGTAAACTGTGATGCCACAGCACTCTACCGAGGGTGACAAAGTGAGACTCTGTCTCTAAATAAAAAAAGAAAGCTCTCCATTCCATTCTAGGGCTGGTGCAGTGGCTCACATCTGTAATCCTAGCACTCTGGGAGGCCAAGGTGGGTGAATTGCTTGAGCTTACAGGTTCAAGACCAGTCTGACCAAGAGTGAGACCTTACCTCTAAAAATAGCCAGCCATTGTGAGCCCCTGTAGTCCCAGCTATTTAGGAGGATGAGGCAAGAGAATCACTTGAACCTACAAGTTTGAGGTTGCTGTGAGCTACAAAGCCATGGCACTGTACCAAGGGTGACAAGTGAGACTCTATCTCAAAAAATAGAAAGATCTCCTTATTAGAATTTTATGAAATTCTATGGATAGGCATTTGTATTTCTTTTTTTTTTTTTTTTTTTGAGACAGAGTCTTACTATGTCACCCTCAGTGGTGTGCCGTGGCATCACAGCTCATAGCAACCTCAAACTCCTGGGCTTAAGCAGTTCTCTTGCCTCAGCCTCCCAAGTAGCTGGGACTATAGGTGCCCACCACAGGCCTGGCCATTTTTTGTTGCAGTTGTCATTGTTGGTTAGCTGGCCCCGGGCCGGGTTTGAACCAGCCACCTTCGGTATATATGGCTAGTGCTGTAACCACTGTGCTATGGGCGCTGAGCCAGGCATTTGTACTTCTAACAAGCTTCTAATACATTGGAATACATACATACATTCCAATGCATATGACATATAAACAATACTTGGATGATCATTACACTGGAGAATTTATATAGGGAAGAAACAGAAAACATTTTTTGTTGTAGGAGAAAGAAATACAAGCTAAGATGTACAGAAGTAGAAATTAATTTGATTGGTAAGGATAACATACACAAATACATATAAAATAACATGCAGTATGTGTATGTACACACACAAGGTCTGCTAATTAAGTTCATGAACTCATCCAAGAGAAAGCGCTACATACCTCATTGCTGAATATCAATCACTGCAGTCACCTTTGAAGTATTCCCCTTGGGAAGCTATGCACCAATGCCAGCACCTCAAAGCAATTCTGGGGGCCAGGCATGGTGGCTCACTCTTGTAATCCTAGCACTCTGGGAGGCCACGGCAGGTAGATTGCCTGAGCTTAGTAGTTTGAGACCAGCCTGAATATAGAGTAAGATCCCATCTCTACTAAAAATAGAAAAACTAGCCTGGCATTTTAGTGGGTGCCTATAATCCAAGCTACTCGGGAGACTAAGGCAGGACAATCACTTGAACCTAAGAATTTGAGGTTGTTGTGAGCTATGATGACGCCAGGGTAACAGTGAGATTCTGTCTCAAAAAAAAAAAAAAAAAAAAAAGTCAATTTTGGAACTCTTTTTTTGGGAAAGGCCATCAAGGCTATTGTCAGATTACCCTTGATTTCCTGAATATTGTCAAAATGTCTTCCTTTTAATATTCCCTTTATCTTCAGGTAAAGAAAAAAGTCATTGGGGAGCCAGATCAGGTGAGTAGGGAGGTTGTTCCAACACAGTTACATGTTTACTGGCTAAAAACTGTCTCACAGACAGTACTGTGTGAGCTGGTGCATTGTCATGATACAAGAGCCATGAGTTGTTAGCCAAGATTTTCAGTTAAGATTTTCTTGATTTTTTTTTTAAATCAATGTTTACTTGGTCTCCTAGGCTTCTCACAGTTAGCCAACAATTTTGATGCATAATTTAACAAATTTTTGTGATGTTTTTGGCCATTCTACTCATTACTGGCCACCCTCACTTCTTTATCAGTGATGCTTTCTCTCCCCTCGAAAACCTTTAATCTTTGTACACTGCTGTTTTCTTCAGGTCATTATCCCCATAAACATGGACCAACATGTCCCTGATTTCACTTGCACCGTTGCCAAGTTTAACAAGAAACTTTGGAATATTTGTTGCTCTAACTCAAGTTCTGACATTCTGGTGACAACACAGAAAAACACGCAACAATGAATACCACTCAGCATTCATATTTTGCAGTTTTCGGCTGGGGCCCGGTTAAGCTACCACCTCTGGTATACGGGGCCAGTACCCTACTCCTTTGAGCCACAGGAGCTGCCCAAGGTTATGAATTCTTACCAAGTTGTTTGTACAGTGCTGCCAATGTAACCTCACAGTGGCAAGTTTGCAAAGTTAATTATCAGACTTTGTGTCTGTGTATAGCTGTGTACGCACACACGTATACATAAGTACACATAGAGAGGGTGCCAAAAACATATATACACGTTTTAAGAGTTGTTATCTATATTACTTTTCAAAGTTGAATTGAAGGTACCATTACTGGTCATTTACACTATGCATTTTACCTGCAGTTCCTATGCTTTTTGGGAATGATCAGTTTTACTTTCAACAAGATCTCTTGGCTCAGCACCCGTTGCTCAGTGGTTAGGGTCCTGGCCACATACACTGAGGCAGGCAGGTTCGAACCCTGACTGGGCCTGCTAAACAACAGTGACAACAACAACAACAAAAAAAAATATTTGGGCCTTGTGGCAGATGCCTGTAGTCCTAGCTACTAGGGAGGCTGAGACAAAAGAATCGCTTAAGCCCAAGAGTTTGAGGTTGCAGTGAGCTGTGATGCCACAGCACTCTACCAAGGGCAACATAGTGAGGCTCTGTCTCAAAAGAAAAAAAAAAAAAAAGATCTTTAAAACGTGTAAATTTTTTGGCACCCCCGGCATACATATAAAATAAGTGAATTTCATGATCAAACAGAATTATGTCCCACATTTACAAGGATTAACATCAGAAATAAATAAGTGTAATCCTTCACATCAGCAATTTAAAGAGTAACAATCACAGGATCATATGAATAGATGTAGAAAAAAGCATTTGACAAAATCTAGTGCATATTCATGATAATAACTCTCAGCAGTATAGGAATAGAAACTACCTGGCCAGGTTAGGTGACTCACACCTATAATCCTAGCACTGTGGTAGGCTGAGGCAGCTGGATTGCTTGAGCTCAGGAGTTCAAGACCAGTCTGAGCAAGAGTGAGACCCCATCTCATAATAGAAAAATTAGCCAAGCATTGTGATATACACCTATAATTTCAACTTCTTGGGAGTCTGAGCAGGACTACTTGAACCCAGGAATTTGAGATTGCAGTGAGCTATGAGGACACAACTGTCCTCTACCCCAATCAATAGAGTAAGACCCTGTCTCAAGAAAAAAAAAAGAAAACAATTCCAGTTATAACAGCATGGAAACAAATAAAATCTTAGGGGTAAACTTTACCAAAGAGATCAAACACTTATACATGGAAAACTACAAAATTTTACTTAACAAAATTAAAGATGTAAATTAATAAGAAGCCTTTGTGAATAGGAAGAGTTAATATGGTTACACTTTCAGTACTACTCAAAGCACTTTGCAGATTTTGTGCATTCCTTAGCAATATCCCAGTGACATTTTTGTAGAAGTAAAAAAATCTATCCTAAAATTCATGGAATCGCAAGGGATCCCAACTATTGAAAAAAAAAAATCTTGAAAAGACCAAGCATGGTGACTCACAACTATAACACCAGCACTTTGGGAGGCTGGGATGGGAGGATCACCTGAAGCCAAGAGTTGAAGACCAGCCTGGGCAACATAATGAGACCTTGTTTCTACAAAAAGAAAAAGAAAAAATTAGCTAGGTATAGTGGTTTTGGGGCTCCCGATACACATTGTGGTCTCTCTGCGTACATAATCTCTTCAATATCCATGTCTTCTATCTTCCCTTTATTCCTTCACAATCTGCATCCCTAACTAATCCTTATCAACTAAACAAATTCATAAAAATACAATTTATGTGGGTACTTCAAGAGGGTGCCCTCTTCTGCCTCTACTCCCTTGACCTTGTCTTCACATATTTCCACCTACACTAACCCATATATAAAAGTTAAAAAAAAATGGGTCAGAGATGTAAACATAATACTTCAAATTATGAAACTGTTACAACAAAATAGACTGAGCACAGTGGCTCACGCTTGTAATCCTAGTGCTCTGGGAAGCAGAGGCAAGTGGATTACTTGAGCCCAGACGTTTGAGGTTACAGTGAGCTATTGAGCCACTGCTCTCCAGCCTGAGTATAGTGAAACCCTGTCTCTAAAACAAAAGAGAATCAAGTTCTGATACGTGTACATAAATGAAGCAATCCACACACAAGCGGACAAACACTATATAATTCCATTTATGTGAGGAGCCTATAATAGGCAAGTTCATACAGATAGAAAGTAGAATATTAGTTATCCAGGGGTGAAGGTAAAATGGAATAGAGAATTTTTCTTCAATAGATTTGGTCGGCTTGGCGGCTGTGGCTCAAGCGGCTAAGGCACCAGCCACATACACCTAAGGTGGCGAGTTCGAATCCCCAGCCCGGGCGCCCCAAACAACAATGATGGCTGCAACCAAAAAATGGCTGGGCGTTGTGGCAGGCCCCTGTAGTCCCAGCTACTTGGGAGGCTAAGGCAGGAGACTTGCTTGAACCCAGGAGGTGGAGGTTGCTATGAGCTGTGATGCCATAGCACTCTACCCAGGGGTATAGCTTGAGGCTCTGTCTCAAAAAAATAAAAAAAATTTTTAAAAAATAGATTTGGTCTTGGGATGATGAAAAAGTTCTGGAGTTGTGCGGATGATGATGATGATGATGATGATAAAACAAATGTGAATGTATTTCATACCCCATGAAATGTCCATAACAATTAAAAATGGTTAAAAAGATAAACATTATGTTATATACATTTTACCACAATATGGCTGTTTTAGGAACAGAGAAAAAGCAGTTGGGGGTTCACTCTCTGAATGTCCCCCAGGCTGTGAGGGCCCTGCCAGTCTCACAGCCTGCTTAGTATTCAATGTTTCATTCCATGGACATGGTATATCTCTCCACTTACTTAGGTCATCTTTTTTTTTGTCACCACTTTATTTTCATTCTTAACTACTACACATATTTTGTTAGGTTTATTTTTTTGCTTTAAATTTTATATAATATTGTATCTTTTATTTATAAATGTTTTTATATTTTGTAGGGTACTTATCTAAGCATTTAATGCTTTTCTACTGTTATCAATAGTATTTTTTTAATTTAAATTTTCATTTGTGGCCTCGGCGCCTGTGGCTCAAGCGGCTAGGGCGCCAGCCACATACACCTAAGGTGGTAGGTTCTAATCCCCAGCCCGGGCCCACCAAACAATGATGGCTGCAACCAAAAAATGGCCGGGCGTTGTGGCAGGTGCCTGTGGTCCCAGCTACTTGGGAGGTTGAGACAGGAGACTCGCTTGAGCCCAGGAGTTGGAGGTTGCTGTGAGCTGTGATGCCATGGCACTCTACCCAGGGGGATAGCTTGAGGCTCTGTCTCCAAAAAAAAAAAAAATTTTTTTCATTTGTGGCTCGGTGCTTGTGGCTCAATCGGCTAGGGCTCCAGCCACGTACACCTAAGGTGGCGGGTTCAAATCCCCAGCCCGGGCCCGCCAAACAACAATGATGGCTGCAACCAAAAAATGGCTGGGCATTGTGGTGGGCGCCTGTGGTCCCAGCTACTTGGGAGGCTGAGGCGGGA